>JAHKKF010535864.1:0-52326 GCA_019740295.1 Labeo calbasu | reverse complement strand
TTGAGATCCATCTTTTCACACTGAGGACAACTGAGGGACTCATATGCAACTATTACAGAAGGTTCAAACGCTCACTGATGCTTCAGAAGGAAACACAAGAGCCAGGGTTGTAAACTTTTGAACAGAATGAAGATGTGTACATTTTTCTAATTTTTCCTAAATATCTTTTTGTGTTTCCTTCTGAAACATCAGTGAGCGTTTGAATCTTCTGTAATAGTTGCATACGAGTCCCTCAGTTGTCCTCAGTGTGAAAAGATTGATCTCAAAATCATACAGTCGTTGTTGGAAAGGGTTCAAATACACAAAAATGCTGAAAAACCCAAAAATTTGTGGGACCTGAAGGATTTTTCTGAAGAACAGCGGGCTGTTTAACGGTTCAGGACAAACAAGGGACTCATGAACAACTATCACTAAACAAAACAAAAACAAAAAAAACCACAGCTGTGGATCATTCAGGTAACAACACAGTATTAAGAATCAAGCATATGTAAACTTTTGAACAGGGTCATTTTTATAAATTAAACTATTATTTTCTCTTGTGGACTATATGTAAACATCTGTTTTGTGAAATATTTTATTCAGGTCAGTACTAAATAAAAAATAACATCCAGGTTATATAATCCCTATTATTTTGGTCAAATAAATTAACATTTTGCAGATTCTGCAAATGTAAACTTTTGACCTCAACTGTATTTACTTTATATTAAGAAACTGTCTTTTTTATACCCACCATTAAGAGTACTTTAAAAAAAGAATTTTTATTAAATATTAATTAAAAATAAAATAATGTAAAAATACTGTACAAGTGTATCTCAAATTTTAAGAAAACTAATAAAAAAAATGTGTGGGGAAAAAACCCAGACCCCCTTACAGACCCCAGGAACACGATTAAATTATTTTGCAGCCATGTATCAAGAACATCTGAAGTAAACTAAAAAAATAAAAAATTTAGGACTTAATTTTCACAACAGCCAAAAAGCACAGACTCCACACATTTGAATAGATGGCTCCAAACAACCATTAAAAAGTTGCAGATCACAAATACAAATATTTACGATTACAATCGTTCGCTTGTGCAGGTTACATCAGCAAACAGCAGGAAGCATGAGGTGATGAATTACTGTGCAGATTCCTCTGTAATACTGCTCAGAGACTCTGCTGCAGGAAATTGCAACTCCCAAATTACAGCAGAACCAAATTGCCAAGCGAGCATGGCACTGCACACTCCACGTGCTCAACCTCACCTGCCATGCACCAGTCCGCTTCATTTGAGGGGTGTCACAGTACACCTCACACCTCGCCCCGGTGTTTATGATTGGATTGTCACACGCCATGCTAACGAGCATACAGCTCATGCATGTATACAGCCCCCTGGTACCTTACCGCCAACCTGACACTTATGACAATGGTCCGTCAGAGTAGAGCCAGTAGGAGAGTTGGTAGCAATGATGTGGGGTATGGTATAAGTTCTGTGACAGAAAAGGAAGGTAAACAGTGCAGTGGAGGCCGAAGGAAATGCGTTAACTTAACTTCAGAGTCTCTTCAAGGAAAATTAATTAGTGCTAAGCTGCAACCTTGGCACGCAGCCCCGATATTTCCTAAAAAGGTCTTGGTGTAGCACAATGCAAAATGGGAGCTGGCTGTGCTAAAAACTATTGACAAGTGAAGGGTAAACTGAAGGAGAGGGAGGTGGAAGGGGTCCACTGAGACACTGCCATCAATGACTTCCACTTTCAAATATCTCTTAATTGGAAAATTACTACTAAACATCATGTACAACATATAAAAAGTGCAATAATTAGCCCTTTGTGTGGTATTGTGGGCAAAGTCAGTTCATTGCCACTGCTGTCTTTCTAGCATGCAGCAGTGCTGAGCTAGAATAAATGAGACATTTCAGGCCTTGCGTGAGGGAGACACAGGCAGGCGGTATGGGAGATGGAGCTGATACATCTTTGTGCAAATAATCTCTAAAGACCACAGTAATTGAATTTCCACAACTTTCTTGTTTGCGCCACAACAAAGAAAATTAGATAAAACAAAAGAAAGAGAAGCCAATATGGCACAAAAAAAGGAAGGCTGTAAATAAATGTATTAGCAAAAGCTTTTACATTCAAATGCCGAACGAAGCAAACACATTACCTAAACACAAAGCGTCCATTCCCTGATGTGCCGACTTCACCTAAATGAACAGGCCGCTTCTCATCTCCTTTGTTTAATTCTTTAAGCTCTGCTGATGAGTCCACGAGAGCACGCTGCAGCTACTTATCCTGGTGAAACAAGACTTGTGCGACTGAACTGGGGTCAGAGAATTAGTCGCTCTGGGGTGCGAGAACATGTTTTCCAGGGCTGGCATTGTGGCTCTCATTTATGATACTAATTGCTCTGGGATAAAATCAGAATGTGCTATGAAAACATGGAGAGTTGAATGTTTCAGAAACCCTGTGGAGTGTAGGACATCTTACTGCTCCTGAACTTTAACAGTAGTGCATACTGTTCAATAAAACACAAAGCAATTTTAATAAGTAAATTTAATATTAAATATATCTGCAAGCAGCGATTACCGGAGTTCAAGCGCATTAGGTATTTAAGCACATAAGGAAAAAGACATTACATATTATTCAGCAAGCCTGTAACCACCTAAATCAATTATTAAAAAAGCATTTTTGTCAAATCCAGGTGATTTATTATAGAAATATAATGTTTTTATAACATTTATGACTGTTACAGCATCAGCTGTGGTCCGATCTCCCTGAAACGTTGTATGCTTGTTTAGAATTACTTGGGGTTTTGTGAAGTTTTGAGTTTTCGTTTAGGCTTTATAGGATTTTGAGTATATTTGGACAGGCCCCTTTTCTAAAGGACCCCGTTTTAGCTACCCAAAGGGTAAATTTCAAAACGTTTTTGATAATTATTGACCTAGAGAGTCCAGAGAATTGCACTGCAATGTTTTTTTCCAGACTGAGCAAAAAACCTAGGATAAAAAAGTAGGTTTTAAAAAATTTAAAAAACTGTTTGATTGACAGCAGTGGTTCTAGAGGCAAA
Source organism: Labeo calbasu (assembly GCA_019740295.1). Taxonomy (NCBI): domain Eukaryota; kingdom Metazoa; phylum Chordata; class Actinopteri; order Cypriniformes; family Cyprinidae; genus Labeo; species Labeo calbasu. The sequence goes on along the minus strand of JAHKKF010535864.1, from coordinate 49,284 downwards.
GAGTGCTTTCTGCACTGGTTTGGTTCCGATCGGGCGGTAAACCTAGGACAAGTTTGCAAAAGCAGGTTTTGCAAAAAATGCAAAACACTGAAAATTTCGCCAGGCTCACGGCTGAGGTATGCATTTTGTCCAACGACATAAGACACTTGAGCTAGCGACTGACCGTTTAGGAGTTATGAGCGATTTCGTACTTTCGATCACTGTAGTGCCCCGTCAGGCCAATTGGGGCGAGCTTCAGTCACGTTGTAGGCGGTGCGAGTACTACCAACCTGTACGACTTGCGGTTTGGTTTGCACAATCAGTTTTGTGTGGAAATCGCTCATCTCTGACCATTTTAACAATTACAATAGGGTTTCACCCCTAATAAAAAGCAACCTCGACAAAAAGTAGTCCTTTACATCATTAAAGGAGGACAACATGCAGAACATAACCTCTTACCACTTTTTGTGATTATGGCTACTACTCCTGCAGGCTGGGTGTTATCGAATCCATTTCAGTAGCAGGTCACGCCACAAACTCCCTCTCACTCAGCATCTTTTAGCCAACACTGTATCTCATCATCACTGTTTTCAATGCCTCTGTCACCCAGGCTGTTCTCATTCTCTCTTATCTATTATTCCCTTTGGATACTGATAGCTAGGAATTACTCCCAGGCCTTTTTAAAGAGCACTATCTGCCAATAAACATCTCTAAAATTGACAAAGTTGAGCATGGATGAGCTATACCATCACAATGGCAACATTGTGCTTTGCAAAATTCAATATCTGACAATACTGCGCTGTTGAAACAGCTTCCTGATGGTAAAATCTCAGACAGACTGATGAAATTAGACAGCTGAAGAAGTTGAACATCTCAAACCAGAGCCCCCAGGGGTCACTATTCCAAACTCTGCCTTCAAACACCTGTAAAAGAGGCAAGCACGAAATTCAGGAATCACACAGTGATATCTGTATTATAAATTCTGAATGCACTTTCAGATGGGGGGTGGGTTAAACCGGGTTGCCTTCTTTCTCTGACAGCGAGTCAGGACACTGATGATGCTGCCACCAGCTCTATCGCTCATCCTGCCATAATGGTGAAGCAATTACAGATAAGGCGACGCTGCACGCCGGCATCTGCTGTGCAAATATCTATATCACATGCTGGGATGCTTCTGGATCCCCCCTATAGAAAGCATCATGCCCTCCCCCTCCACAGTTCCACAGCACACACAGTGGCAAGTGAGATGCGAGCTGTATATAAAAAGGAGGTGATCGTTCAGTTCAATTTGTTCGCATGCTGGGTAATGTGTGCATTTTGCTGGAGATATTCCAACTTTTATTAGAAATTTCCTGAGGCAAACGGAAAAGGATGGAATGTAAATGAAAAGGCACAGCTTGTTAGAGCGTCAACTGAACTTTCTGCATTCAGAGACTCACCTGAAAATGCCCTTCTTTAACTATTCATTGCAAAGAGCTCATTTTTGTCCACAAACATACAAAGCGCCCATCAGCAGCATGGCTACATTTTGTGCTCTCCCTAGAAATCTGCTTAGTGGTTTTTCTATATTATATTGATATGTATATGCCCTCCGCTTCCCCAAGGTCACGATCGCTTACGATTGTCTCGGTACAATGAGCATTTGGAGTGCACAGCTTGGGGAAAATAACAGGGCTGCCAACACCCAGGTGTTTCCAAGATCCACATGAAACTGCATAAAGTGGACAATAAAACAACAAATGTTCCATCAGGCTAGTTGATCCTCTTGTTCACAGAGTAAAAATAGTAAAAGTGCTTTTTAGTTACCTGTAATCTAAGGGTTTGGGCTGAGGATGAGAGTGGGGGACACCTTACTTTTCTGCAGAAGAGTGTAACAAATAAATGAACTTGCCATTTCATTTGCGTTTTCTCACTGGGAAAAGTGGGCCAGCCCCTGAAAAGAGTCTGTCCAGTGTAGAAGTGGCATAAATACGGGAATAAAATTTATCACGCATATTAAACAGAAAGACACGCCATGTAAAATACAAAGCACATTAAAAAAAAAAAAAAAGTAGAACGTGTGTGGAAAACAAAAGTGAGGGAAAAGGCCATAAAGCTAGGAAAGCCCTGGCTGATGCCAGCCTGCCCCATCTGGGAGATAAAAATGAGTGATTCCGCTCCGCATCTCCATCCAACTGCATCCCTTTAGTGCTCAAAAGCCACGCGAGAGGGAGTCAAAAGACGAGGAGGTGGGATTTAATGCAAAAAAAAAAAAGGCAGCTCTCTACCAAGTTCATCTCGGCTGAATTCAGCTGGAAGCTGAAGAGCGCATTCGTTCTGTGTCTCTGGCTGTTGCATATAAACATTCTCTCAGTCCCAGGGCTCATGCGTTTTCTGGGGTTCCTTCATACTGAGTTCAAAGACAGAATAATTACAATGATAAACAAGGTGGGGCTCGACACTGCTCCTGCCTGAAACATACAAGCCTTACAAGATGTCCTCCCTATAGCTAGAGCTGATTTTTCAGATTTTATTGGTTCATTCGAATATAATGTTTTGCCACAATTTTATTTTTTTAGAAATCAAGGAATCACAATTTTGAATAGAAATATTACCAAACATTAGAACTGGACACTTTAACTGTAAAGAGAAAAGAATGATCCAACCGCATGTCGGCGCACGTGATTAACTGCTCAAGTGTGATGCGTTCATATCGCTAGGTGCCATTCACACAGAATGCGCTTTTGTATTGACAAAGCTGCGACGCGGGCAGTGGAATAGGAAAAACATGCAAGATGGGAGTGAACTTCTTTTAACTTGAGCGTGGTGTTTTTAGAATGCCGTTTCATGCATGAGACGCTGCGAGAGAAGCGAGTGCAACAGTCAAACGTGTCCATGTTTACGTAGAAAAAACAATGGAAAAGCAGCACAATCGAATAAAAACGTGTGGAGAACTACTACTGTATGTCTGATATTTCATGTTTGCATCAGGGAGACAGGCTCAAAAGCTGCTGTTCATTTATTTTTACAGAACATTTATAGTTAATAATAGTCTACTGGTGTTATACCTTCAGTCATTTTGAATTTGAATTACCTTGACTTTTACGTTTTTTTTTAAAGCATTTTCATTGTATTATTTCTAACATATAATATGTATAAGACAAGTTTGTACAAGATGTGGTTGTAGTTCATGCATCTTTTCTGCAAAGATATTTCACAAGTGATTTGTTTAACATTTACATCACGTTGACAACAACATGTGTGGTGCACTTAGCATAGAATTTTCGTTAACTAGGGGGTTCATAAAGAAAAAGTTAAGTGAATCATGTTGTAATTACATTTTCAAGTTGATTAGTTAAAAATAAACTAATAAAAAATAAAATAAAATAAAATAATTTTTCATAATCGCCCAGCCCTACCTATAGCCATTTTCAATCTCCATAATTGGTTTTAAATATACAAAAACACACAAACTAAGATACTGAGTGCTCTATCGACATTGCCCATAACCTTATTTCTACCTGAAGTATTGTCCAAATGTTGGTATTTGTGAGGTTAAAGGTGAGTACAGCTGGGTGATTTATACTCCCGCTCGGAATCAATGGAAAAAGAGCCAAAGCTCCACCACTAAATCAATGTCTCCAATTGTCAACACAATTGCAAGTAACCCTTTCACTTTTCAATTACTTGCGTGCGTAATTGGACTTCACAAATTTTAATAGTGAGAAGTGATTAGACATCAGAGGTTGGCAGGTGCTAGCAAGGCAGCTTGTCTCCATTTTGCACTAGCAGAGTTAGGTGTGAAGACAGCCTACACCCCCCACACAGAGCGAAGAGGCTCACAGCTCCCTTCAGTACACTAGTCTGCATGCAAAGTCCCATATGGAGAAATGCTAGAATGACCTCCTCTAGAGCAATGATGCAGCTCTAGCTAACACAGGTTAACTCTAAAAGCCTAAAGATGTCCTGGAAATATATTTGATTTAAAACGCATAAGGAAACTGACTATGTTAATTCTAATGGAATTGGCGTTAGGCATGTTGCTAAGCTAACGAGCATGCAACTTTTCGGAACTGGCGAAATCCTTATGTAAACTTGTTTTCATATTCGATGAATATGAAAAATGCTTTTTTCTACAATTTCAGTTCATTATAATGCATTCTGGAAATGTCTTTTAAATCTGGCCAAAAGCAGGTACCTAAGGAGGCAGTATAATTGAGTTAAGTTACCTTTTGAAATTGCCTTTGCGTCTGGACGCGCCTACAGATGCAGCTCACTTTTTGGAAGAGAGATATGGAAAACAATTCAAATAAAACAAGTGAGAGAGCGTGACCAAAATAGCAGGGGGCTGTCATTTCTACCTGGATCGACAAACAGTTGAACAGTACCAAAATACCATTTTTCCAAGTGACCTTAAAGGAAACGACAGCCACCCTGCGGGGCCCCTTTCGAGGCCAAAGGAAAATTGTCCTGTTTTCCAGCTCTCTCTATCCTACTGCTAGAGAAAATGAGCTTTATCTGTGGGACACTGCAGGCCACATGAATAATGCCCCCCTTTCCAACTGTGGCCCCTGTGAAGTCCATCAGGGTGTTTAATGGGAAGCAATCCATTTTTAATTACCACTTTTTGGAATAGAGAGGTTTGGAATGGGAAACACTTAGATAAGCTTTGGGAAGTTCCACAGATGTAACTTGGCCCGGGGCTGCACACGTACAGTTGATGAGAACATTTCCTGTTCCCCAAGGTGACATGAAACTTCCAAAGAGATTGCAGATAATTACCAATACAGAGAGGATATTAATCTGAAATTAATGCACACCCATTTGATTAACTTAGTAGGGCGATGCAGTACATAGTGAGAGATCAGTATGTTTGAGTTTAATTCCTGTGACATTAATCCTGTGCTCGCAGGGATATCTATCTGCTACGTGGAAGACAACACAGAGATGAGAAGATAGAGAGGCTCTTTATAATGCAAGGAAAAATAAACAAATCTCTCAAGTGGTGCTATACTATCAGTACAGCTGCAATAACAATCACCTTTGTTTTCAGCAAGTTACTTGGGCCCAATTTTGATGTAAAAAGAACACTGTTACTTAATCAGTAACAAACAAAAGAGACCTTTGAATGCACAACAACAGGTGCATAAATGGTCCTGTCAGAGATTGTTAAGAAGACTTTGCAAATATTTATTTACAGCTTATTTGTTTTTGCGTCTTAGTACTGTATTTTGTATTTAAAGGGATAGTTTACCCAAAAATGAAAATTGTGTCAATAATTACTCACCCTCATGTCGTTCCAAACCTGTAAGTTCATCTTCAGAACACACATGAAGATATTTTTGATGAAATCCGAGAGCTCTCCGACTCTGCATAGACCGTAACACAACTACCACGTACAAGGCCCAAAATAGTAGTATGGACATTGTTAAAATAGTCTATGTGATATCAGTGGTTCAATCTTAAGCTACGAGAATACTTTTTGAGCACAAAGAAAACAAAAATAATGACTTAATTCAAACATTTCTTCTCTTCAGTGTCAGTCTTTGACACGTGTTCACAGAGTACCACGTCAGAACCAAGTGGCAACCTCTTGAAGCCAACAACAAGTGACTAAAACTGCAATTCATCGACTGGCCGCTAGAGACTGGCTGCAAAAGGGAGTCAATCCCATAGACTCCTCATGTTAAAATGGCCAACTTTACAGCAGAAAAAAAAATGTTTACAGCCTGGTACAAAAAGTGGTTTTGTTCTATATAGCTAATTTTGCCCTTCATGTCAACTGTGAGGGGGTGAATTTTTTTATAACTCATCCGTTTCAATTATATTAAGCCTTAAAGTTTTGCATAATTTAGGGCGTGACCACTTGGGTGACGTGGATTGCCACTGCTGTCACCATCATCACGCTAGGCGGCCGTGGTTTCAGCAACCAGCTCCACACACGGCCCACCTCTTTGCCTATTTTAGATTATCAGGGAGTGACGTGCAGTGACGTGACTCCAAGATGGCGACGGCCGACTCCCGTTCACTAAGAGCTTCATAAATGCTCTTCAGAAACCTACGGGTGACGTCACGGACACTATGTCCATATTCATGGTCAGAACGCCGGCTCCTGTGTCAGCAGCACCACACATGTGCGTGGTACACTTTTAAAAATAAAGGCATCAATGGTTCCATGAACAACCATGAACATCTATGAACCTTTCAAATGCTGAAAATGTTCTGTACAGTGAGAAAAGGTTCTTTAGATTTTTTAAATATTCTTTGAAATGGTTCTTTTAAGAACTGTTCACTGAAAGGTTCTTTGGGGAACCAAAAATGTTTTTTTTTTTTGGCATCACTGCAAAAACACCCTTTTGAAACCTTTATTTTTAAGAGCGTAATGTAATGAATGTGTGACTGATAGGGAAGAAAAAGTTGTTATTTTTGTTTTTTCTCATAGTATTGCTCTTTTTGGAGGGTCAGAAACCTCTTCACTGTAAAAAACAAAAAAAAACAATTTGTTGAGTCAGCTTAAAATAATTTGTTACCCTGCTGCCTTAAAATTTTAAGTTCAGTCAACTCAAATAACATCTTTTATAAGATATAAGTAAGNGACTGATAGGGAAGAAAAAGTTGTTATTTTTGTTTTTTCTCATAGTATTGCTCTTTTTGGAGGGTCAGAAACCTCTTCACTGTAAAAAACAAAAAAAACCAATTTGTTGAGTCAGCTTAAAATAATTTGTTACCCTGCTGCCTTAAAATTTTAAGTTCAGTCAACTCAAATAACATCTTTTATAAGATATAAGTAAGATATTTGTTTTAAGTTGACTGAATTGATTCAAATTTTAAGTTGAATCAACTCAAATATCTAGATGTCACTTAGTATAACTTAACATTTCAAGTTGAATAAACTTTTTTTAAGTTGACTGAACTTAAAATTTTAAGGCAGCCGGGTGACAAATTATTTTAAGTTGACTCAAATTCATCAAAAATATCTTAATTTGCATTTTGGAAGATGAACAAAGATCTTACTGGTTTGGAACGACATGAGGGTGAGTAATTAATGATACAATTTTCATTTTTGGGTGAACTGTCCCTTTAACAACACACAAGTGTTGACACTCAAGTGAAATGAGAAAACTTACGATACATTTCTTGTATACAGCTATGAAAGTGTATTTGGCATTATTAAAAACATACATTTTTGTTCTAATGATTTTTTGTTGTTGTTGTCGCAGGTCACGGTGTTGCTCACAGCACCATACAGGAACCAGCATCTGTCTCCCATTAAAACAGCACCTTTATGACCTGCTATTAATAAAAATATTATCATTAGAAAAAAAAAATGATAATGTAATGTGTAATTCATGTGACAAAAATAAAATTAATAATAATACAAAAAAACTATAGTGTAACGGGCAGGAATTTTGGCAAAACTCACATTTGGCATATGGTGAATTTCAAACCCTAGGTGTGATACACATCCTGACAGACCTGCCGGGAAAAGTTGCGCCAAGGGCACCTTTATGAGCCTGTGTTTATTGGACAAGCTCCTGGTTTCTTCCATCAACTGCATGTCTGGGCGGAGCTGAACACGAACAAGTAACTCTAATTAAAGTTGAGTTAATCATGAATAGCTGGAAAGGGCCACAATCCAGGCATATGTTAAGAATAAATTACTAATTAGGCCTGGCGAGTAACAAAACAAGTCCCAGTCTGCTCGAGAAGTCTCGGCACGTTACTAATATATGAAAGGTATAAACAAACAGCAATCTGGTTGTTTAGCTTCTCCAGCCCACTTACAAGGATCCAATTATGGCAGATCCCTGGAGCCAGCAATACAATCAGCGCTGAGAGTGCAGGCGTTATGATTAACTGTGAAGGCCACATTCACAATGGTTTCTACAGCCAACCAGGCTGGCTTTTAGGGTGAATATGCAGCAGTTCAGCATCAGAAAGGAGAAGCGTAAGCATGGTGCATATTCACCACTTATCAATCAGAGAAGCAATTTCTTCAATTTCGGTGGCATTTGGCATTTGTTTCCCTGCTCTGTTCTTATTCACGGACCGGCTTTATACCATTAAGATTACAGAGTTGTTCGACATATGTATGCTCTACTCTTGATTTTTCGCTGCATTTTCCTTTCTTCAAGCCCAGTTATGTACATACATACAGAGTTTGGCCCCAGAGACGCCTACAGTAGGGCCAAGCATAGCTGCTGAGCTGTGTGTTTTATCGAAGATTTGTTCTTGGAAACACCATCTTTGTTGCCAACGTCTGCATTCAGAGCCTGTGATTTAAAATGTATCGAGATTCGCTCATATCAGTAAACCGCACATGCAAAAGCAGATGAAACGGCCAGTGTCAGAGTTATTCCAAGCTGCCCGTATGCCGGAGTCTCCAGTGGGCCCTTTCATGGCGTTTCAGACGGAATGAGAGCAAGCGGTGGAGAGGTTGAGGCTGCGATGGATGAGAGGAGCTTCTTTTGCCATTCATCATTCAATGCTGGAGGTCATGTGCAGTTAGTCTGTGGGCTCTTTGGGATCTGTAAAACACTCTCCCTGATGGCTGGCTGTCAAGTGCGCTGAAGCCAGAGGAGGGAGAAAAACACATACCATGCGATATGATTCCTTCACAGCCCAGCCAATCAATCCTTTTGCCAAGCCCGAAAAATCTCGCACTCCTGTAAGCGGTGGTCGAGGGCAGGTCTCAAACGTCTCAAAGATGTTTCATTATTAAGCAAAAGCGATTCTAATGGAAGACAGAAATCATTTGAGATGTGAAATTTTCTGTGACACATCGCAGTAAAACCACAGATCATTGCTTTCATCGTACTTCACACATATCCATCTACAAGTCCCAAATTTCAGATTATCAATGTCTGTTTCTGTTCATCCAAGCAGCCTGTGACATACTGCCGGAGGCTAAACGACATGATAAAGCCTGCTGGCAGACTGGAGACCATCTCACACATACACAAACAGTGGTCTTCTCCTTGACCAAGCCTCAAAAAATGCCTTGTAGTTTAATTAGACACCCTCATCACTAGCCAACCGCTCAACCTTCATTGCGTGCCAACATTTCATTTGTCATTCCAATTTGATATCAAGCCATTTCTGAGCAACACAATGACAACAAAACCATTCATAGGGGGATAGGGGTCTGACCAGACAGCCCCTTCCTGATACTCTGCTCCATGATTAATATGCATGCCAATGGGCGAATTGAAAGGGGTATTTGTTTGTGGTTTCATTAGTGAGGCGTTGGCCGATTTTCAATCCGTAATCACATCTGCGAGCCTTACTGACCTTTCTGGATTTTTTGCTCGTTTGGCTATAATCAGATCATGTATTATTCAAGTACTTTGTTATGTGCAGTCTGCTCACCACTTTGCTCACTCGCATAAAAAAACACTCCCACTTTTGGATGTCTGAGCTCTGTCTGTGGAGTGCCAATAAATGCCACGAGAACCCAAAATGCCTGCCAAAATTGTCCATTCAATACTGTAATACTGTGATCAGAAAATGTAAACTTTTGGATTAATAAAGTCAGAGTCACGTTGTGGTCTGGCCTTTAGCACACATGATTTTATCAATTTGTGCCTTTTCTACTACCCTTATCAAGAAAGAATGAAGAAAAAAAAAGGAATTTGAAAAGGTTGCACGAATTCAAAGGAAAGAAAGAAAGCTACAGCCTTATGGGTACTGTATCAACACAGCAGTGCTTTGGGAGACCTGCGTTCAACTCTTGGCTCAAGGTCCTTTTCCATCTCTTGTTGCACTTTAAAATTGTCCTGTCAAACTAAAAGGAAAAATGACCAAAAATGTCATTTTAAAATGAAAAACAAATTACAGTAATTTAGAAATTTGTCAAATTTCCGCCAATCCAAATCACACGTTTGCTGAGGAAAAATTTAAGTTTGCAATAGACTAAAAAGCGGGTGGGATTTACTGAATAACCTGACATATACAAAGAGGTTTGCACAGCGGCATGCTAACTACGTTATTATGGGATTAATTACAGGGTTAACAGTGGGTGTCAAAGCCCAGCCTGTGTGAAACGCCACGTCTCTCTCAAACACACACACATGCACACACCGTGATTTGCTCTCCGCCTGGCCGGCCTCACGAGCTCAGGACAGCAGTCCGGTCCAGCAAAGGCAGAAGTGTGGGGGATACTCCCCTTGCCAGGGCCCTGAGGCTGAAAGTGATATGTTCGTGTTTGTGGGTTGTTCTTTAACGAAATGCTTAAAATGGGCAAATGAGAGCGGTGCTTATCCAGCAAAATTGCTGCTAGATGGAGCAGAAAGTGCACAAATGTTCTATGACACTCCCGTAATGAGGTTTCATATTGATCCGACTGCACTGAGCAGAACTGCTGGCTCTTCTCTCTTTTCTATTTTAACCCACGCTGTTCGCTTTAGGCTGCCATTTATTTGGCTAGACTCGCTGGTCCTCGAGGGCCTCTCATGCACAGACAGGTGGCCCAGCTGAGCATATCACTCCAAAACATCATCAGCCATTCAGAAACTCCATTATTTAGCTGGTTTGAACAAGAGAAAGGAGATGGATGGACTATATTTGGAGGGTAAGAAGAATTCATGTCAAAAATGCATGCTGGGAGATCAGTCTCAGAACACTATGTGTAATGCAAGGATATATTATGGAAATGTGACTTTCTACAAGACCTCTATAAGCCCAGTCACTAACTGACATTTGGAATGAATTCATAATGCAATAATACCTGACTGTTTTACATAAAATATGCCTGATAGCTACACCAGGTGCCTCCGCTAAAATATATTGCAGGGATCCTAAACCTCAGGCAAAGAAACAAAGAGACTTTATTGGATAAACAGTAACTGATGGTTTATCCCAGGCTACATTAATAAAACGCATATTTCTACACACGTTAGTAAATCACGGGTTAACATTGCAGTTGAATATTCTCAAAAACGAACTACCTCAAAATAAAAGATACTATAACTGGGAAAGGCAAGGTAAACTAAAAACCATTAGTGACTGCAAAACCAGTCATAAGGGTCATGTTTGAAATTTACATTTACACATCAATAAATAAATAAGCTTTCCACTGATCTACTGTTTGTTATGATAGGATAATATTTGGTTGAGATACAACAATTTGGAATGTGAGGGTGCAAAAAAAAATCCAAATATTAAGAAAATTGCCTTTTAAATTAAGTTCTTAGCAATGCACATGTACATGAAAAAATTAAGTTTTGATGTATTTACTGTAGGACATTTACAAAATATCTTCATGGAACATTAGCTTTGCTTAATATTTTAATACTTTTTGGCATAAAAGACAATCGATCATTTTGGCTACTGCTACAAAAATATCCCTTGCTACTTAAAGGAGAAGTTCACTTCCAGAACAGAAATTTACAGATAATGTACTTACCCCCTTGTCATCCAAGATGTTCATGTCTTTCTTACAGTTTGAACTTTCTTAAAGTTTGAACTTTCAAAATGCAGCTTCAAAGGGCTATAAACGATCCCAGCCAAGGAAGAAGGGTCTTATCTAGTGAAACAATGGGTTATTTTCTAAAAAATTACAATTTATATACTTTTTACCTGAAACGCTCATCTTGTCTAGCTCTGCATGAACTCCGGTTCATGACAGTTCGGGTATGTTGAAAAACTCCCATCTCATTTTCTCCTCCAACTTCAAAATCGTCCTACATCGCTGTTTTACCTGTTTTTGTAAAGGGTGTTTGACCCTCCTTGCATGTTCACTTTGTAAACACTGGGTTGGTACTTCTGCAGCGATGTAGGATGATTTTGAAGTTGTAGGAGAAAATGAGATGGGAGTTTTTCGACATACCCTAATTGTATTGACCCGGAATGCACAGAGTTCACGCAGAGCTAGATAAAATGAGCATTTGAGGTTAAAGAGTATAGAAATTGTACATTTGTTTAGAAAATAACTGATTGTTTCACTATATAAGACCCTTCTTCCTTGGCTGGGATCATTTAGAGCCCTTTGAAGCTGCATTTAAACTGCATTCTGTAAGTTCAAAGTTGCAGGCACCATTGAAGCCCACTATATATGGAGAAAAATCCTGAAATGTTTGCCTCAAAAAACAATTTCCTTACGACTGAAGAAAGAAAGACATGAACATCTTTGATGACAAGGGGTTGAGTAAATTATCTGTACATTTTTGTTCTGGAACTGAACTTCTCCTTTAAGACTGGTTTTGTGGTCCAGGGTCACATATAGAACTTAAATAGAACTAGACAGCTAAAAAGCAAAACTACACTTAAAATAAATAAAGAGCAACATGCAGAAGAATCTCTTAGTAGTAAGTTAGTTTGTAACAACTAACACCAAACTGTGAGCATTTGGATATTCTTTCTGGTAAGAGAAATGAGGGCCAACAAGAAATCAATGTAGTGCCACTAGGGAGGTACAACTAACGCTGGCAACACTAATTACTTCATTTCATTTCCATCCAGATTAGAGATGCCTGAGCTGTGCACTGCTTATGCAGATAATCTCAGGATTCTCCACCACAAAAAATTGAATCTAAAAAAAAAATGTCCAAAAGAAAAATGTGTGATATTTATACTAAAATAATAACATTTAGAAAGTGCCCACATCAGTGCCCTGATTAGACCTGGTGGCTGAACTACACCACACACTGAGATCCTTCGTATTGGATCCTGTGTTTTTTCACAGGGAGACAAGAAGGGCATCCAGGCGTTTCCCTACAAGGTTTAAAAGGTCACAATGCCTTACCATTTATCATCCCTGCATTATTCAAGTGTGAATGTGGCACTCAAATGTGGCATCAGTGGGCCGAGTGAAGCAGAACAACGATTCAGACGTCCTTCCAGCTTCCCTCCCTGCGATTAAGTGCTCACATATCTGTTCACGCTGAAAGGCAAACATGACCCATAAAGCCCATTTCTACTCAGCTGCGTTCTGCGTTTCGCAGTTTGAGGTATCCCAAACCATCCATCAATCCATAGGTCAATGTGACAACACTGTGCCATTTAGTAAGCAGCACAGAGTCTAAAAACCAGAAAAAGGAGAGTAAGTCATTTCTCATATGCTACAGGTGCAACATTACCCCTCCCACAAGCCGAAGTCATATTAAAAGACAGCAATAAAGTAAACAGAAATTTGGTTCAACAGGGCTATCGAGGGAGGTAGTTCATCTAGTTTTTTGTTAAATGGGTAGAGACTTATAAATTGCATTACAAGCGTGGAACGACTGGAAACATGCGCTCTCGAATACTTCAAGGACTCGTTTGTGCAGCATGGCAGCATTTAATTTGGCATATTAACACCAAAGGATCTGTTGAAAGCAAAAACAGGCTGTTCCAGAACTTACATTGGGGGTTCGTGATAGAAATTAATGTAGAAGTCTATCAAACAGTATATTAATCACTAATACACACCCTATTGTTTTCCAGAGGGCAAATGTGTTTAAATGAAACCTCGAAGACAGATATGGTGACAAAGATGCTTCAATATAAAATGCACGATTCATTCAAAAACCTGTATATATTTGAGCTTAATAAATCTATGCTAGACTGGGGATTCAGAGAGTAAAATAATGAAGCATTTAGAAAGTGATGTGTGCTTCACTGGGCCTTACCTGATCTGTGCCACCAGGGGAGCACCAATCTGCGGCATATTAGGAGAGCTGTATTAATCCTAGCCTGTCTCAAAGCTAGCTTCAAATCAGGAGGAGTCCTTTGTGACTCCTCCATTTCTTTTCCCCCTCCTTCGCAATGCATATCCTTTTTAATTTCATCTGAGAGGCGTCCGTGGCTGTCATTGATTTGGTGTGAAACTTCTCTGGCTGCGCTGTGCAGTGCGGCACAGTTCCTCTCCAGGCACTGTGAGCGGTTTTAATTAGAGCACTCTGGGTAAGCACCATGGGGCTCCCCACCTTCCACATAGCAGCCATGGCAACACTCTCTCCTAGCCCAAATGTGCTTTTAATTGAGTGACATCTAATCAGGCCTTGAAATACAACACCGAAGCTAACAAAGCGGGCCAGCGAGGGAAAAGGGCCTGCGAGCCAGCCAATGCTAGGATGTGAACAGCTATGTGGTACAAAGTAGCATGCCCGCTGATGTTTAAGGGGCCCAAAAGTATACCATCCCTCACGTGTGATGGCATGAAGCTTCAGAGATGAATGTAAAGACATTCTGATGTATGGAAATTACTGACTCTCCCATAAGAAAAAGCTTCATGCACAATTCATGTCTGGAAATTAATTCACGCCTGCTTCTAATAATACAAACAGAAGCTAGTCTCTGTCACATGCAAACACCAATGCTCTAACAGAAACAATGAATCGACACAATGTCAGACATTAGGTCTCCAGTCGAGCGGCCATGAAGTACCACGCCGGGAATCATTCGGCTTATCTGGCCCTGAGGCATGACCACAGGGTAACATCTCCCCTCACTCTTACACTCACCCTGAATCTCCTCTTTCTGCGCTTATTTGTATTCCGAGCCTCCGTGGACCATCACATAATCTGCGCTCCCATACCCCACTCCCTCGCTTCATCTTTGCTTTCTTCTACGCTTGCATTGGTCCGGCCCCTTCTCTCAAATAAATTCATGGGATGTTCCCCCCTGAGCGCAAAAACAAAGCGGACGACCTTTGTTCACGAGTGTCATCTGCACAGCAGAAATAAATGAGATTTTAAAAGCCGCACTGCACGTACCAACTTGACGCACAGATACGGGGCAGATTGGATCTTATATAGGGCATTATTTTTAATACAGCCTCCAGTTTGGCTGCAGTTCATGTCCAATCCGAGGATGGCAGAAAAGGAGCTAATTGGTGCCATCTTACAAGGAGATGGCCAGGAGAGGCTCGCATTCAGAGCTTCAGCTTGAAAACAAAAAAACTTAGTTTTTAGTTGTATTTTAGAAACAAGTTGAAGAGTTTAATAGCATTTTAACAGTGTCATGAACAGACTAAAATAAGTCACTATTCATCTTGAATATCTAGAGTGTCAAATGTAAATCCAAATCATTGGTTAAAGGAGAAGTTCACTTCCAGAACAAAATTGAATAGATAATTTGCTCATCCCCTTGTCATCCAAGATGTTCATGTCTTTCTTTCTTCAGTCTTAAATACATAATTTTTTGAGGAAAACATTTCAGGATTTCTCTTCATATAGTGGACTATGGTGAAACTTCCAAAATGCAGTTTAAATGCAGCTTCAAAGGGCTCTAAAAGATCTCAGTCGAGGAGGAAGGGTCTTATCTAGCGAAATGATTGGTTATTTTCTAAAAAAAAAAAATTGACAATTTATATACTTTTTAACCTCAAATGTTCGTCTTGTCTAGCTCTGCGTGAACTCTGTGTATTCCGGTTCAAGACAGTTCAATTCCCATCTCATTTTCTTCTCCAACTTTAAAATCATCCTACATCGCTGCAGAAGTACCGACCCAAAGTGAACATGCAAAGAAGATCAAACGGCCTTTACAAAAAAAACTAAAACAGTGATGTAGGATGATTTTGAAGTTGGAGAAGAAAATGAGATTGAGTTTTTCGACCTACCCTAACTGTCATGAACTGCAATACACAGAGTTCACACAGAGCTAGACAAGACAAGCATTTGAGGTTAAAAAGCATTTCAATTGTAATTTTATTTAGAAAATAACCGATCATTTCGCTAGATAAGACCCTTCTTCCTCAGCTGGGATCGTTTAGAGCCCTTTGAAGCTGCATTTACACTGCATTTTGGAAGTTCAAACTCGGGGGTACCACAGAAGTTCACTATATGGAGAGAAATCCTGAAATGTTTTCCTCAAAAAACAATTTCTTTACAACTGAAGAGAGAAAGACATGAAAATCTTGGATGACAAGGGGGTGAGTAAATTATCTGTAAATTTTTGTTCTAAAAGTGATCTTCTCCTTTAAGAATAGCACAACTACAGTGAAGTTTGGCATCATGGCAAAATGCGTCTGCATTTTTAGTTACAAACAGAATATACTCAGTTCTTTTATCAAACAAAGCTATCACAAAGCTTCAGAAGAACTGAAATGTATATCCGCATATGGACAAGTTTTGAAGCTGTGTTTTGTTGTTTTGTTTTGTTTTGTTTTCTGAGCTCAAAAAGCATCTTCATATACTTGCATTGAATCACAGAAAAAGCAGTTTGGAGATTCCGCTAAACATTTCCTTGAGTGTTTTTTCTCTGTGTGAAAGAAATAAAGCCATACAGGTTTGGAATGATGTGGGTTAGTAAACGACAACAGAATTCAAATTGTCAGGTGATCTATCTCTTCAATAGTTCACAGATTTCCAGAGTTTAAATGCTCATCCTACACAAAGTTCTACACATTCCCTAGCCCTTGCAAATTGGTTTAATATGCTGGATAATTTAATAATGTTTTCAGTCAAAAACATTAATATTTTCCAGCTTACTCATGTAGACTGCCCTCAAAAATCAACATAGAATATGTGGGGGAAAAGGTCATTTTTGCCATACCTATAAAAAAAAATGGAAAGCCGGCAAATGTCATAAGAGCTTTCTTTTCAGCAAATGTTTGGTAAATATTAAATAAAGGGTATATGAAATAAGAGGGTATTATTAAAAGGGTTCAAGTAAACATACACTTCATTTGGGACCCAGGACCACAACCCTTACGAAAAAGAAGTTTATTCAAGTGCACTATTAGTATATTTCTTTTAAACTAAAATAGGAAAGTATACTTCTCAGAAATATACTTAAAATGACATTTAAGTATACTTGATTTATAATTTTTTGTTGGTATAGAAAAAAACCAAATATATTGAGCTGCACTTGTGCTCTGAGAATCCGTGTTTTAACTGTTATACGCTAGGGGCGCTGTTGTACATCTTCTGTACAGAACTTCCAAAACACGAGTGAAGTAGAAACCACTTCCATGTAGTCTAACACAATCGACATAAAACAGCATCAAAACCATAGATATGTACAACTGTGTAACGTTACGGAATAAAATGTCGACCCACGAAGAGGTAATAATGACTGTCAAGCTTTGGGATGTTGATCAACTCTATCTACGTTTGTTAGAATCAAATGTTTTTGTTTACAAGCAGATACCCTGTTCTTTCTTTTGTCTTGAATGTTCACATTTCATAACAAAATATATACAAATTAATAACTAATAAATAAACTCGAAGTATACTTCTTTTTGGTAAAGGAAAACCAGTCATAAGGGTAATCTTTTTTGAAAATGAGAGTTATACATTATCTGAAAGGAAATAAATAAGCTTTCCATTGATGTATGGTATTGTTAGGATAGTACAATATTTGGCTGAGATACATCTATTTGAAAATCTGCAATCTGACAGTGCAAAAAAAATCTAAATATTGAGAAAATCACCTTTAAAGTTGTCCAAATGAAGTTCTTAGCTATGCATATTACTAATCAAAAATAAAGTTTTGATTTACGGTAGGAAATTTACAAAATACCTTCATGGAACATGATCTTTACTTTTTTGGCACAAAAGAAAAATCAATAATTTTGACCCATACAATGTATTGTTGGCTATTGCTACAAATATACCTGTGCTACTTACGACTGGTTTTGTGGTCCAAGGTCACATTTTCGAATGCGATTGAGAATAAATCATATTCAAACATTTCCATGCATAGTTTTTCTGTATTGATTGGATCATTTCAGGTCTACACCACCCTTTTTAAGCCGATCGACATTTCATTCGGATCAAGCTCAATCAGATTGATTAAGGTGTTTATATAAAGGTGTTTCAATCCGATTGAGCCATCAATCAGATTCCAAACAGATTATTTGGAAGCATGTAAACAGATTACATGTTAGTGCTAACTGTGGTGCTGCTACCTTTTCTGTGTTCCACCGCAAAACAGAGTATCTCTAGAATCAATGGGTGACATTATTGCAATGCTGACATATTATAATGGGAATTGCCTGTCTGCTGAGAGCGACCTCATGCCCCGTCCGTACACTTCCTCTCCCAGAACATTGGCTGACAAGCAGAGCAGACAGCACTCAGTATTCAGCCAAACAAATGAGGGTCAAAAAGAGAAATCCCATCAACACAGGCCTGTTTCCTTGCACGGCATGTGTGTGTGTGACAGTTCAGCATGCTGTGACGGTGAAGCTTCATGCAGCAGGGGAGAGAGAAGCACTGATAAGGCAGAGCGAGGATACGCTTGACCCTGGACACACTTCACGCGTCGGCTGCAGGAACGGGCGGCAGTCACTACATGCAAGAGGACCCGGCTCATCAAGGCAGGCAGACAGGCAGACAGAGATAGAGGAACACGTTCAGGGTCAGCTTGATGGGCACTTGTTAGTGCACCCTGGAGGGCAACTGTCGACACACTTGGACCACTGACTGCCGTACAGGACGTGGCACGAGGTGATGTTTCCCTCTCGTTTTTGAAAGAGATAAAAGCAGGAATAAATAAAGCTTGCATGACAGCGCTTATAGTGTTGCCGTGCACGTCCCTGTCTGTTATCTATTACAGTGCACAGACGAGAGGTGACGTTTTCTTTGCTTAGACAAGCAAGACTATAGCACAGGGTGGCAACCTTCAAACTGGCCTCTCACTCAGGCTGCCAACTTGCCTCATGTCTAAACTGGGCCCTCACACACTCTCAGACTGTGTATTTGCATTGCAAACATACAATCGAAGCTTCAGGGTTTGTCTGGAAGGACTTGCCATACATCAAATTTTAATTACAGAATTACTACAAGATAACCAGTACATGCTGGAGTTGTTGATATGAGCCATGTAACGGTGTAATTACTGGCTACTGATTGTGCTCAAGCAGCTATAAATGAATTATCCAGCCTTCTATTTACGTCAACTTATAGATTTAGGCACTGCCTGTTGTGGAAGACTGGAGAGTTAGAGAGAGACACAAGAAACAAACAGGCCAATATGCTGAATTCACACATCTCACAGCAGCACACATTATTCTTCCTACCATCTCTCTCTCTCACTTGCTCTCTCTTCCCTTCACGTAAACACACACACATATTGAGAGCTCAAAGAAACACACATTGGAAAAACAAAACAGAAGAGGAAGGATATCATGGATCATTGTAAAGAAAAGTATATACATGAGCATGTGTGTGTGTGTGTGTGTGTGTGTGTGTGTGTCAAACAATATGAATCCAATAAAAAAAAAGGAAAACATAATTGGTAATTTAGTAATGAAAAAATAAGGTTTAAATAATATACAGTAGGTACTCAGGTAATGCTGACTGTGCATTTAACATTTGTATACACTGGAAGCAAATGTGATGGTGCAAAACGAAATCAATGAGGATATCTGCACTGGAAACATCAGTTTCGGCCAATTTTATATGCATTCCCATGGAAAAAAAAGTAAAATTGAATTTTTTAATCATCACATTTTATTTAAATATAATCATACTCTATCATTCAAAGGTTTGAGGTGAGTAAGGTTATTGAGAAATTATGTTATTGAGATGCATTCATCTATAAAGTCACTTTTACGTTGTTACAAAAAAAATCAATTTCAAATAAATACTGCTCTTTTGAACTTTTTATTCATCAAAGAATCCTAAAAAAGCTGTGTCATAGTTTCCTCAAAAATAATTTTAGGCACAAATAATTTACTCACCCCCTTGTCATCCAATATTTTCATGTCTTTCTGTCTTCAGTCGTAAAGAAATTATGGTTTTTGAGGTTCTAAATGATCCCAGCCGAAAAAAGAAGGGTCTTATCTAGTGAAACGATCGTCATTATTCCCGAAAAATAAAAATTTGGATACTTTTTAAGCACAAAAGCTTGTGTAGCACAGGCTGTGGGATGCACGTCCACGATGCTACGAATTAGTAATGGGTTGTTCTTGATCGATTCTTTCATTTTGAACAAATCTTTAATGTGACTCAGGAAGAACAAGTTGTCTCGGGGAGTGATTCTGTTTCTTATAGAATTTTATTATATTTTGCTAAAATGAACGAAATGATTCGAAAAAAAATAATTCGTTCATTTTACTGAACAAGACTCAAAGGTCCGAGTCAAAGATTTCGAACTTCCCATCACTACTACGAATCACGTGTAAGTTCATCGTCTGTGTACTGTGTATGGCGAAAAACTCCATCTTATTTTCTCCTACAACTTATGAAGAGAACATCGCTGTACCTGTAACGTTTACAAACTTACTTGCACTTTCTTAGTCTTTGTGCATTCGCTTTGTAAACACTGGGTCTGTGAGTAAATTATTTGTGAATAGTTGTTCTGGAAGTGGAGTTCTCCTTTAAGCTGTTCTTTTGAACTGTAGAGTTTATGACAATAGATATTTTTAAATGATGTCCTTTTTCATATCATTTTCTACAGGTTAATTATTGAAGAAGGAGGTAGCCTAAAGAGCGTGCTAAAACTGAAAACCTGTGCAGTCAGACACTTCTGTGAGGTGCCTAATGGACAACGGTGAAGCGAACCGCTGAAGAGATTGAAAATGATACTGTAGAATCACTCTCTCTCTCCCTGACACGCCAAGTCTCTCTCTCACACGTCTGCCACAGTTTCAATCGTGATCCAATTATGATATCGCGATGCCTTGCGATGTGTATCGTTTTGGGGTAGTTGGTGATACCCAGTGTAGCCTTGAGCTTTCAGCTGATTGGTTCGTGTTAAGTGAACATTCTGCAGTGAAACTTCGATGATTCCAGCATCAAGACATTGTGGGGTAACACATCATCGGTTACTTCCAGTGCATGCACAGTGTAAGTAGCATTACATGGAATCTATAGAGAAAAATGGAAAAATGGTGAAAGAAACATAAAGGTGCATTAAAATAAAAATGATATGGTTACCAAGAGTATGCAGGAGGTCATGGGTCAAGGTCAACATAAACAGGAAAACCGGTAAACATGGCAGCAGCATAGATGTGTCTGTGGAAATAAATATAACAAATCAGTGAATGAATCAGAAAAAAAAAACTCAATAAAGCGATTCCACATGACCGAGTAAGCCAAAGCTCCACTTTTGAAAACTCAAACAGCAGAATAAGTCTCACAGAATGTTTTCTGTTTACCACAGGATCAAGTGCACTTCTCTTATCCCCAAAGTGCATTGTGCATCCTGTTTTTATCCCTCGGAATAGTCTAAGAAAACCTTAGGTAGGACAACAAACTCCTTGTCATTCTTTTTCACAGTTGCCTGTGCTTTTAATAAACGAAGACTCCCTGTAGAGAGCGGAAAATGTGAGTAAAGTATTCAAAAACTTAGACAGCATCTTTTTATCATCCTTCACTGAGGGGACGAGTCATAAATTACACTAGAAGATTAGGTGAATTAAACTGTATATGAGGACTATGCTATGACATCTAACAAACACACACTTAGTGTTCTGGCACAAATGAACCACTAAGACATCTCCGAGGTGACATTTCATGCCAGCAGTAATTAACAGAACATGCACCCACCACCTATTCACAGAAGTGCATACTGATATGAAACGGATGGTACACGTTCCCTACTGAGAGGGCACACACGTACAGAGGTATCTCCAGAACAACGTAAAGAAGGTGAAACACCTTAGAGCTCATTACGAAATTAGATTTTTACAGTGTTGAAGTTGCACTTGGCCATGCAAAATGTGTTAAAGATGACGGAAGAGTGTTGTGCATGGTTACTTGACCAATGCTATGCACGTTTTTTGACTAGTTCCTACAAGACTTGGGTAAAAAAAGCTAAATAATTATCAGTCTTTAAACGGAATTCAATATATGCTGTACCTTAATATTTAAAAGGTTAAGATTACGGTTCTTGATTGATTTTCAATCAGAGGAAGCATAATTGTAACCTTGCAGTCATTATAGCTAATTACATAAATAACGCTTAATACAACAACTGAAATACAATAAACATCTAATTAAAATGATCAAGGCATGTTTCCCCTACTGTTTATACTAAATGCAAACAGGATTTATATTTAATTCTCCTTTTCATTCACAACAGCAATACTTTCCTGCATGAACTAATAAACTAATAAAACATTAAGTGATGATGCAAACAAAATGTTAATTTAATCATTTTTTATTTAAATGGACAGTTTCACAATACCAATCCTAACGCTTTTTAAGCTACTGAATTTTGTGACTGAGACAATATTAAAACATCTCTCACATTTTCATACTCAAGTTAACAGATGACAGTCTTTGTTAAATGTAACCAATTAAAAACTTTATATTGCAGGGGAAAACATGGATTTCGATATATCAACCAGTCTTAGTTGCTAAGTGGTTTCATACTGGCCAAAATCAAAAGAGCCTAGTCTCTATGATGTTCTGGTCTCTAGATATCTATCCCCAAGAATTTGAAGCAACATTTATTTTTGTAGTACACTGTAAAAAACAAAAAAAAAAACAACTTAAAAAAAAGCTTAACTTAAAGTAAGCGTTCGTGCTGCCTTAAAATTGTACGTTTACTCAACTCAAATATCCACGTTTTCATGTAGTACAACTTAACATTTCATGTTAACTAAACTTAAAATTTTAAGGCAGCACGAACACTTTAATTTCAAACCATTTTTTTACAGTGTACAAATCGTGTAGGGCAAGTTGCATGTGAAATTTCAAAAGATTTTAATAGTTAAAAATGAGTAACACATACACAAAAATCACTCCTTGAGAAATTGTAATAATGATGCCTTTGAAAAACCATGTGCTGCAATGATAGAACCGTCACCTCTATCAAATTTATATTGACATGAAAAAATCATTTTCCCTCATCACCATCATCTCACTGTCATTGTCATTGTGTATTTGTTATGATCCTCTCCTGATTGAATTATCAAACACATAACAATCCAAGTCTGGGCTAAAGCAAATAATCTTTATTTCAGATTAAAAACCGAACATTAAAACTAAAGCTAAAAACTAAAACCTTATCTGAGGTCATTGAGGACTTTCATCATCAAGAGAAATACAGAGAGCATAAGGTAACCATGAATTTCAGTATCATGATGGGCATGGTGTAAAAGAAGTAAAGCTAAAAAGCTTTAAAGCATTTCAGAAGTACTAGTATGTCTCTAAAATTGTTTTCTCTAGAGTACATTATATTTATAAAAAGGGGAGAAAAATCTCGATCTGAAGATTCAGCTTTATCCAGCCTGGGTCAAGCGAATCACAGACCTTTCCACTCTCTCTTCGTCTATCACTGGTTGAAAGGGGAACAAAAAAAAAAAAAGTCTTTTTTCCGTTACACTTTTTCATTTGGGTCAGGTTCACACTACTGCTCTGTCATTGCTTCAACGGTCAAAGACTACAGACAGCTGAAATGTGATCCGGCCCAAAGAAACTAGAGCACAGGAGAGGATGTGAGTGTGCAGCAGAGACAAAGCAATTCCAGCCCCATTAAACATGAGCTAATCATCAAAGACAAATTACACTTCAGTGGGATATGTAAATTCCAAATGAGATGCAAGTCATCAAAAGATATGCACAATTATATTTGGTAACTTCAAATGGAAGGAGTCTACTTTCAAACCTAGTTTCCAGACAATGGCACAAGCCTCCCTGATTGTATTAATGGGCTTTCTGCACATCAGCCATGACACGTACCTTCGCCTGCAATCTATTTCTTCTTCGATGGATTATTCTCCCCATCAGATGAAATGCAGTTAGTTTAAAATGGAGAAGCACGCAGACACAATTACCCATTCTATAGGGACTCACTAAAGAGCTGATCGATACACATAGTATAGCAGGTTCAATTCCTTTCCTTTGCCCAAAATATTTATTCAGAGAATGTTCCGCAGGGATCAAAACTATTAGATTCAAACAAAGTGTGCCCACGAATATTGTCTTTAGAGAGCGAGAGAAAGAGAGCGAGAGCCTGAAAGAGAGATAAAGCGACAAAGAGAAAAAAGAGAGAGAGAAATGCAATGAAATGCACATTCCTGCATTCATTCCCAGTCTATCAATAACAGAAGTGACACTATATGTGCCGTGAGGAAAAGGATATTGCACGAAATTGCAAGTGCGGTGATAGGAGAACAAATTAGAGAGAATGAGAGTTTAGTGAAGGTCAGAACTCGAGGGGAAAACAGCAATGTTGGCACAGCACCTCGAGAGACGCGACTGATGGCTCACCTTCGACTCGGAGACGCACGCACCCTTACATCATTGTTCTTAAAAGCACCGTTCAGTCTATAATATCTGTCAGACACCTTACAGGGGCAGGTTTTCCACATGATATTTCAAACGGTCGGAGTTATTATATACCATCTGAGGTCAAGCTGATAGATTTAAGCTTTCTTAGTTAAAAACTTATAACCTAAAAGCTATTTGATGCCTCTCCCCACATCCACATCCACCACCATCACCACCCACAGCCTCAATCCCCTAAAAACATGATGGGGCTTATCAAGGGAGAACAGCATGCAGATACTGTCAGACCTGCTTTCAAGTAATCCTTATTAAAGAACTGAGATTTTCACGCCAAAACGAACGGTCCCTCCCCGTCTCCTTCCCACTGGGCCTCACAAGGGTGCCCACGCGCCTTTGTGGGTTCTATCGATGTCTTTGGGCATTTGCGGCTTTTAAATCAAAGGACAGGTGTATCATATTACTACACTGCTTTAAATCACTCAATCTGGATGTTCCTGTGGAGATGAGTAGAGGAGCTTCCATCCAGCCATGTTTGGAAAGGTCAGAGAGAGGTATCAAAGAGGTCTGCATTCTGAAGCTCAGCTTTTGACACCCAAAGCCGTCTATCAAATAGAGGTATTTGGTACAAGATTTTCATTTCTATATGTCAAAAGAAGGCAGGTGAATTCAAATTCTCATTCAGCAGCTGAAACGCCTGCATAAAAACGTGCTCAGACACTTCTGTGGGTTCTGAAGAACGCGAATGAGTGTCAGCCTGAAGGACGGAGGCTGATTATCAGTTATTAAATATGTACAGAAACAGTTCTTTATGCAAGAAATCTATTTGGTTTTGGTGTCCTTGATAATTTAACATTCTTGAAATTGAGTCTTTTGTCTGTACAAGCGCCGGTAAAACCTTGTGTTCTCCTTAGCAAATCTGCATAATTTAAAGAAAGTTCCACTAATCAAAACAATGAGTTATACAAATATTAAAATTTGAAAGAGTGGTTTACCAGGTTATTGTAACAGCCTACGAATGCTGAAGAATATCCCCATTAACACCCAGTACATTGTTGCACTTTATATTCCGTTCCCTTTCATTTTCAATGAAATCCGTAAAATAGGGAACTATAGTAATGAAAATAAAATGTATTATTGTCATTATTATATTCCTCTCTTTTACACGAAGAAAACAGATGCAGATCCTAATAATCTGAAAATCTGAAAAAAACAAAAAAAGTTACCACAGTGAGTTCCACTTTCTCATAGACGTTTCGATAGTCCAACACAACCTCAGGAACAGAGGGGACCCCAGCAAGGGCCCTGCATAGGGCATAGTTCCTAGCCTATATTGGAGCTGTCACATGTGTGTTTGGAGCTGGGAGGCAGACAGGCAATTTTAGCAATGTAGTGAGAATCAATACCCTATCACAGTCCTTGTGTGGAGTGCACCATCCTTCAGAGGCAGCGTAATTTATATTGTTTTTGCCCCCATGCAAACAGCCCAGAGAGGGAATACAAGCTTAGCACAAGTAGATGAGCAATGTCTTCACAGAGGGTCTCATCACAGGACATGGATGAGAGTTAATGTGCAGTGTCTCTTACCAATGCAGGTCTTAAATACCCAGGATACATCACTTTATATGGAGCTAAACGCACCGCTCAGCGGGGAATGCTTTGCCAGTTGGTTTCACTGATATTGGTGTTGTTCGCTAAAACGCCCAGACTTGGCTTCAGTTGTCCCTTCATTGTTTTCTGCCTCTTTCACAAAACTGTAATTATTAGAGTTAGTCTCTTGTCAGGGCTTGTCTATCAGTAGGCATGGATGCATTTCTATTAAGGGTTTAAAATAGACTATTGTTCCATCAAAAAGTTTGTGATGCCTCTATTATGTCTGTTCAAAGGAAAGCTGGAATTTCTTTCTGCGATTTGCATATCCATTGTGGGAGAACATCTGAGCAGGAATGAAAATAAATGAGATGCCGCAACGATTTAAATTGGCTTTATCTGGACATTAGCAGGGACAAAATTAGAGTGTTTTCTCATGGAAGCCTGCATGCACAGATGTCCAAATCTGACAGATACAACACCTCATTCAAACTATTGATCATGCCTCTCAAAAAAGAATTAAAAAAAACAAAAAAAACATTGGTTTTCGGTCCCAAACAAATTAAACTGCCTCCCAAAAACTCCGAGTGAACAAAATAGTATTCTGCTTGGTCATTTACAGCCGACATTGCACACTTCTTATAATTGCTTTGTGGTGTTAATGAACCATGTGATCTTGCATTAGCTTGTATGAGACTACAATAGCCTCCCTGAAACCATCAAGCCAATAATTTAGTTGATTCCATCTCATCTACCAGGAACAATATTCAGACACCAAACGCTAGAAATCAGCAAGACCTGAAAGGGAGTAAAAAGTTATCATGGTAGCACGAGAACCAAAATCTCTGCTTGTTGACCCAGACCAGCAGGTGTCTCAGAATCAGATCAGGGCAAGAGATGAGGCTGTTACCGACCCAATCCCAGCATTAAAGCCAGGATCATAATGGAAGCGATAATGACACAGCCATTCTGCCTGCAGACACAGGATCTGCACACCATCCAGCCTGCCTCTGTCTGCTTATCAATCTTATCAATTTTTTTTTATCTCACTCACACAACTTTTGCACACTTATAAGGGGAACAACTAACTCTCCAGGTGGTCCAAATATTTTTGTACAGACAGTGCCAATCCAGCAGACTTAATTTAATGCTGGCCTCTCCTTCTTTCACCAGTGCTCTAAAACAAACCAAAGTCTGATCTCCAGGGTAACCCTTTGGCCGGAGAGTCCACCTGCTTGTTCTAAAGACTTCATCTGATTCTATGTGGACATAAAACAACGCAGCCTAATATAGTACGTATCATTTGGCTTATGATCACATGTGTCTCTTCAGAAAATAGTAGGGCTGCCATCAACTAAATATTTTTCTGGTCAGCTAGTAGTCGTTCATTTTAAGCATTAGTCAACTAATCACGTTTATTAATAAACTTTAATTGCCTACATAGACTAATAGGGCTTCAAGCGCACACATAAAGCTTGCCAAAGCACACCAGCAGAAGTAATGATTATGAATGTGTCAAGGAAAAACAGTAAAGAGGGTACATTAACTTAATAATTTATTGATAAACGAGTGCTTTTTTTGTATTCGTCTTAAGTCGGCAACACTGAATCGTCATCAAAGAACATCATCACTGACTAGCCTAGCCTAGCCTAACCTAGCACGAGTTTACGCACTTTAAAAAACACTCCCGGGACCATAAGTGAATACAATAGCTACGTCACTGCATGATGACTAAATTTCGTACCCCTTATTTACACTGCACACGTCTGCGGCGCAAAGAGGGGGGCATTCCCCCCAAAATGAGTTACTGTGCCCCCCTCTTCCATCTTCTCCCCTCCTTGCTGAATGGGATCGATTTCAAAAGTGAAAGTAAAACCGGAAAAACAGCGCAATAAGAAAGCAACTGCATGCAATCACAGTTGCATGCCTCCCACCGAAACACTCACTGGGATTTGTACCTTTGTGTTTATACCAGCCACCTCGCAGCAAGTTTCTGATGCGCCCCAGAAGCGGCTCTCTGAACTGCATCGCTAAAGTTAGGCACCTAGTCTATTTTTGACAGATAATAATAACAATCTTGAAGTCTTGCTATCGTCAAAGGCATCAACAACAGGCGATATCTCTGACTACCGTCGATACACAATACTACCGTCTATCGGCACAGCCCTAGTGAAGGTTTCATACGGATTACATAATCTGAAATAATTGTTTTCCATTTGAATTGGTTCATTTAAAAGTAAACATTTCGCTCTCTATAGGTATATTTTTTCAATGTCTGTAAGGCAAGAACACAGAATTTCAAAGTGACGCATTCAAGTTCACAGAGACCAAGACGGCAGAAAGCGCATTCTTTCATTATTTTACAAAGGCACAATGTTTTGTTGTTATTGTAAGGTCACATAAATAAACGTAGAATCTTTACATATTCAAAAGACGTATTACTCTTATTTGTATGATCAAAAATCAAAAATTTTAAGAGCAAGTGACTGCACCAGCGCCTCCATCTGTCATGCAGTAAGCACGCTACTATTCAGCTTCCACACTCCACACAGACACTTGAATAGTGACATTTTTCAGTTAACATTAGACTGAGCGACCATGTAGCTACCAAGTTGTTACTACTTGCATATTTTAGAAGATAAGCCATGAGATGTTGATGAGTAATAGGTGAGTGTTTGGATATCCTGCCCAATGTACTGTATTACCACATAGACCAGCCGTTAATAAACTGTCTGTCACTGCGTGACTTCGCCACTTCCTATGGATTTTTTTCCCTCCGACTAAGCGACTAATAAAATTTTGGTCGACCAAACCTAGCCTAACAGTTAGTTGACTATTAGGGGGCAGCCCTAGTAAAGAGTTTTATACAAATTATGCAACATAGTGTCTGGAGTTGTGTCCAAATACACTCCTCTTCGCTCACTCTTTCCTCATAGAGAAATCTATGTAAAGTTTACAGTGTAGTGAATAATTGAGTTACTGAAGAAGTCAGCAGTTTTGAACACAGTATATGCATGAATGCGTAAAATGCCTCTCACAGCAGCGGCAAGATGTCATGATAGACATGAGCAGAGGCAAAATGTCCTGTTTCCCATCCTCACTTTCCATTCTGACAGCTACTCTCAGTTGCTGTGTAAGAAAGTCTCCTGGCATCATGCTGACGCTTACATTACTACTACAGATGCATTGAATATTGACTATATTGTCTGAACAATTGGATCAGATTTCATCACTTTGCAAAATGACAGAGTGGAATAGTCAGTCCTAAAGAGCAGATTTAAAAACCAAATCTGATTTGTGTGCAGTATAAAGGCGGCCTTTGATATTCTGGTCCCTAGATATAGCTTGAATGATAAAGATTAGTGATGTTTGGCTTGTTTCATAAGACGTCTGCACAGTCATGCATTGTTACTATCTCTAAGGTGAAACACTGACCAAATCACAAGTGCACACTTTAACAATATACACAAAACCAGTCAGGCATTTGTTCAACACTTGAGCTGGAGAGAAAACATACGCATTTACAATCCTTTCACATTCTCCAAACGGACCAATTTGCATCTGTCTTGAAACCACAACCTCAGAGTAAGAAACTGTCAACCACCCTCTTACCACGCTAATGACTCAGAGACCAAAGTCAACTTGAAAGCCTCAAAATAATAATCATTATTCATCATGTCAAGGAAATAAATTAAATCTGTTGACTACACGACGTGTTGAGATTTATAAAGGAAGCAAAAGGGAGTAAATAACGAGAATTTTCTATATCCTACCCTATGTATGGCATAAATTAAACACACCTTAACCTTCCATTTGCCTATAGGGCACAGCTGATTGGCACTGTATCATATGTAACATTCAGAGAGGAATAAACAACCAAGGACTAACTCTGATCAAACAGCACTTCCTCTGTTCTCTCCCCTGACAATATGTCTAAAACCTGCATTTAATTCAGCAACTTGCAAGCGGTTGCCTTGTCATGTGTAAAAGGAAAAAAAAGAGACTGTATCAGTGTACAGATGCCAAAATATAAGATGCTACAAGATGTATAAACACAAACCAATATTTCCTCTGCTGATACAAATATACATTCTACCATCCGGTGCGCTGTCTAATGTCAACAGACAGAACAACCCGAGAACACACAGAACAATCAATGACATCTTGGCAATGACTCCGAAACACCCACCTCACAAATACACACACAGACCTAGATAAGGCCAAACAAAAGAAACAGTTCAACTTAAAATGAATGCGAAAGCTAAACTTGCACTAGTTTCCATGTAATGGAAGCAGCATAAAAGTGGTCTGTGCATGTGCGCAATATTCTTCCAAATTCATACAAAAGCTTAGTGCAGATCAGATCAAAATTTAAGTCAATATTAATTTACATTTTTGTGAGAGAGATTTGCAAATGTAATCGAACCGTGGTTCAAATTCTGACTCAGATTCATTGAAACAGGACGCAAAATAACTGTTCTTGTTTAGTAACATTACCATTTCTCTCATAAATAGGTCAAGGAGAATTAGTGCGAATATCAAGATGTTATTTTGTGAAAATGACAAAATTTTGGCAAGCTATTGTATGACTTGGCACAAAAGCTGTATAGATCACTGTTTAGTTAGTTATGCCTTTTTGAAGCTTGAAAGCTTCACTCTACATTCACTGTAATTTAGCTGGGTAAACCTGTTTTGTGTGAAGATGACGCAAGTGGGTTGCTCTTATTTATGTGCGTGTAGGTGGATATTTGCATGTGCACATGAATATGTGAGCAAGTGTTTGTGTGTGTGTTTGTGTACCGTCCAGATGGAGCAGGGCATCGCTGCACAGTATGAGTGCCCGTGGTACGAGCTGTCATAGATTGCATGCACCTGCCCTGCACACATCAGCCGTTCCCACTTTCTCTCATTCTGGAGCCACACTGTGAGCACTTCAGCACTGGAGAACAGCCTCAGAGAGCCAGTTTATCTATCAACGTAAAATTACACACAGCCTTGCACTGAACCCTCAAACACTGCTGGATTCCAAATACAGCCTCAATACATCACTTTAGTAGAATTAAATATATGCCACTATTAACAAAATTTACATCTTAGCTTTTTTTGTACCTTTCAAACCAAGTATAGTTTTTCAAAGTGAAGAGGTCAGTTTTTCAGTCTGTGATGTTATTCTAAATTTGGGGTGGGCAGTACAAAACAGTCTACTTGGCAGAGGATATTTTATTATGGATTTAATAATTGGATATTGGTTGCACACCATACACAGGGGTTAAACTGTAACACAAGGCCTATCGTGCTTCCAAATGTGGAGAAAATGACACTGTTTTACAACCTAGCGAGCAGGCACTTCTGAATCAACTAAAATCCCCAAACATGCTGTCTAGATAGGCAGCTCACTAGATTTTAAAATAAAGCCACAGTTTGTCACACTAAATACTATCTTATTAATCAATGCACAAGAGCTCCAAAAGGTTACACGCTTCAACACCCTTCATAATTATGTACAGTATCTTAATCACATCAGATGTATGAATTACTCCTCGTTTTCGGAGCATTAATAATGTTAAGTATTCATATTCAAATATGTCTCGGTTCAGGAGTGAGGCGACAAGATAAATGTGTGTATGTGTGTTTACATTCAAGAGCAGAAGATGCGGTTTGAGGTGACCGGGTTTCAACGTAACTTTTCAATCTAGCCACCCCGTCTGCGTACACAGTGTTGGGTCTATTGCACTTAAGTGTTCCATCACTAAATGCTATCCAGAAGGCACTGGAGGAAACAGGCCCATTACAGGTAAAAATGAAAGAAAAATCATTGTGCTGTGATTGATGGGCCCATTCCCTCAGAGATAAGCCACTGCTTCACTCTCAAGAACTGCAACTGACACAATTCTTCTCAGCGCCATATGGGTTATTATATGTAATTCGCTCAAAATTACACTTTTATATTCCAAAATATATAAATAAATAAAGTGCATCAACAAGCAGAGGACAAGGGCATGTGGTGTCTGGGAGAGGAGAGACAGACACAAATTTACTTTTAATTCATTGTTTGTTTTTAACTTAATACCAAGCGATGTGACGAGAATAAAAAAAATCAGAGGCTTTAATAAGATGCCTGACTGACCTTGAGAAGTCTGAAGTTCTCCGTTTGTTGGAGTCAGGAGATGAACTGCCATAATAAAACTGCTACTAATTCATCTATAATCTCTTATCCAAACACAAAGAGAAAAGAGTAGAAAAAAGCAAAAGAGCAATTTTAAACTTCATCTTGGAGAAGGACCTCCTGCTGCAGTGAACCACTGTTCATTTAAGTGGAGAGATTGTTGTCAGGCTTGGCATCATTAGAACAAACTACAGCTGCTCTGTGCATCACAAATCCACCTTTTTCCTGAATAACAAATGAGTGCCATCGTGATGGATTCTAGCTTTCATTTGGGTGCTCTCATCTCCTGGTCTCCATAGAAATCCATGTTAAAACAGGGTAAAAATATGAACTGAATTAACTAAATTGAAACTTGAACTAAATATAAAAATGTGCGCAGGGTTAAGCTGTGCTGTTGTTGGCTGCCACAGTAACAGCAATACTTGTTTTGTGTACCAGCAACTCATGTTCATGTCTCGTACTGCATAAACGATGACAAAAACGAGCATGGCTTGCAACGCTTAAGTTAAAACACAGTGTGAAATAATAAAATAAAATGCTAAAATAATATGTGTTTTTGACACCGATAACCTTGTGGTTAGTGTGCCGACATATAGCGTACCTACCACCATTGACCAATGAATTTCTATGATTTTTCCAGTCATTCCTGATTACTGGATGTACATTTTCAATACTTCCATTTGGATATCAGCTATCCATAGAACTTATAGATATAAACGGTTACATTTTTACATTTAAATGTCTTCAGTAGCAAACAAATCTTCCTGAGATTTGAATCCACCACAAGTTCCTAAACTCTAAACAGAATCATTTATAGCCCTGAAAAAAAAAAAAAGTATATTCACTACAAAAATTCATGAATTGACCATGATGGTTTCAGACCTGGAAATCAAAATTTTTAATTTCCTTCATATTTCCACTTTTTCCATGACCACTGTAATCCTGTAATACAGAAACATCAATGCAGAAATCAATGTAGTCTTCAAAGCAATATTTGTCAAACTGTCTATATTCAAAGCCTGACCACATTTTTTTCTAAATAAAAGATCTGAGCACATTATATTTTTATTTATGTATTTTTATCAAAATAGAAACAGTCAAGAGTTTACTCTCAAAAAACAAGTCAAACTAGCACATCAATATTTCATCAAATTTAGGCCCAGATAAGAACATACAGAGCAGTTTGTCTCTATTTGGGCTCCAGACTGGCAAAGCAGGTTTAATCAAATGTTACTTCAGAGGACTGTCACTGACAGTGAGTGACACATTTATCCCGTCTGTTATGTAAGCCAAGCTTCCTGTGCAAAGCTCAATTCCGAAAAGAAAGAAAAAAAATCTTTCTAGGTTTCTAGGGTTTTTTCTCCTCTGTTCAAAGTTCCAGGAAACTAATTTCCTTGACAGACAAGCGCTCTATAATAGATGGAACACTTCCCACACATTAAAAGAATGGAGTTCCAAAACAACAAAGACAGGAGCCGTTTTAAACATCCAATCTCACATTTCACATTGTCACACTGCAAAACACTCTCATCAAAGGCCATTGATTTTCCATTCCACAGCAAATGATGATTAAGGCAAATCAGGCCTTTGTTTCATAGCTCAGAGTCTTCATTTCTGAATTTAGTGGCACTCTGGGTATTTCCTGCAATAAGGCTGCTGAGAATATAAAAAGAGGGCTTGGAAGAAACATCTGATGCCTCTGTCACTACAGAAAAAGCAGTTTTTCAACAGCTGACACTGATGCTTATATGAAATGTGGTCCATGTAATGCAGATACACACACACAAATAATAATAGTAATAATAACACATAGCTCATACGAGCTCTCATGCCTGGGAATCTCAGGTTTGGTTTGTCACTGCCAGGGGAGGAACATTTAAACTACACTTGAACCTTGTGCTGCTCTGCCCTCCAGGCTGGGTGACCTTAAGAGCTAATGCTACAAGACCACAGGACATCAGGTTGCATATACAACATCTTCTACAGACTTCAATTATTGCAGGTCTCCCCTTTAGCCCACCTTCCTTGGTGGCTAATTACACTTCCTTTAATAAAGCTGCCTACAGACCCTGGATTAGCCTCTGAGCGGGGAACCGCCTGCAGTCTTCTCGTCCTTCAGAGAAGCCCGGAAGCAAAGAAGCTCCACACGGATGAGCTCCATCCCAGGAGTTCACACGAGCCCCCGTCATCACGCTCGTTCTCTGAACTATCTGCTGAAATCAAGCCGTCAGACTTTGCCGTATAACCAAAATAAAAAATAAATTTGCTTCACAATTTAAATACGCAAGACCAATTGCTTTGATGAATGGGGGTCACCGTGTTACAGCTGCTTGTACTAATTGCACTGTTTTATGAGTTATTACTCTCTAATTCCTCTTCCAAAGTCACGTTAATGCCGCCCTGAGTATATCTCATATACGGCTGAGTAATGAGAGCAAGACTTTCATGCTCATTGTAATCATTCGTCTGCTGCAATCACTTCCTCCATTGCTTGCAACATGGGTATTTTATTCCTAGATCTATCTTTTATATGGGGAACAGGGTGATTTATGCTTTAGTAAATAACCATTAGCTAAACATATTATATTACAACAGGTCACTTAAACCTTACAAACATTCTAGAGACAATAAGAACTTTATCAGCATCAGATGATAATTATTAGTGTCAATGAAATCAGCACTAATCAAATGCTAGGATAAGACAGTATGACAAAACTACACCAGTCGACTTCATTGCGTTTAAACCAAGCATGAATCTGTAGACTTTTCACACTGTTGTTTCTGGGGAAAATCTGGGGAATTCTGTGGATTAAAAAAAAAATAAAACAAGTTCAACAGAGCTGATAGTATTACACTCTTATTGGTAGCTGAAAGCATTTTCATATTACTCAAAATATTTCATAAACACACCAGCAGAGTGCTGTTACAATTATCCTAAACTCTTTTTATGGAGAGTTCTAAACAATCAGATTAGAGGTCGGCCTGGTTTATAAAACCAAATGTTTTAAAGTTTAGATGCATTTTTGCTCCTTATAACATCAGTTTGAGAAAAATAATAATAAAAAAAACTTCAACTCCAGCGAAATGGATATCAACATTATTCTAAAGATACTAAGCTTTCAAGAATATGGTGGTTTTGTTCTTTCTGTCACAGTGATTTAGTCAAAAACCAGTGCTGTGATGTTGCCTTTAAAACTCTATAGCATTTGTTGTGCTAATCTAGGGAAAAATGGAGAAGCATAGCTGTGTGGCACAGCAAGGTTCCAGTTTTCAGAGGACAGAAGCACAGCTTGACTGGAGTAAAAGTTCTCTCGATGGACAGATGGGAGGACAGCAAAGCAGTTTTGTAGTCTATGTCCTATTGATCTTGTAAAAATAAAATTAGAAAAATAATAAAATAAAATAAAATAAAATAAAATAAAATAAAATAATAAAATAAAATAATTTTAATCCAGTGTAGGAGAACAAAGTCACATGATCCAAAACTGGTGTGAAATATCACCAGCCCAGCTCGTTGTCATTCCCGTTTCACTCCAAACACACCTCTCAATTCTTCTCTCAGACAGTGATTGTCTTTTCTATTAAGAGACTCCTGTAGATATTTTTTCCTTAATCCTATCAACTAATATGAAGTTGCTGATCCATGACTGTCTTGAAGGTTATCTTGTGTGCGATTCACACCCAAGGGTATCTATTATTTACATGGTAGTCCACCCTGTGAGGGAGATGCACACAAACAGCCAAAATTTCCAGTCTATGGGTGAGCATCCACATCAGATAACATGCCTGACTGGCTCTGGGAGGACATGGAGCTGAAATTCACATCCCCTTCCTATATAACAGATTATCATCCTTAACAGCTGAGAAAGGATATTTGCGGTTTAAATCAGAGGTTTGCTGCCGTAACGCCTGAGGGAGCCGTTTTTCGAGTCCGTTGTTTGTCAACAAACAAGCAAATGCCTTTGAAAGCTATGTTTCAAGCAACAACATTTGTAACAGGAAACCCTAAGGACATTTTGTCTCTGAAGTGCAGCACTTGTATGTAAGTAGAGAGAAATTTCAAACAATAATGCAGGACTTATTTTCAGCCATAATATCCTGTGGTTCGATAGGCTACCATTCATAACAGTGCACTCTTTCATAAAAAAAAAAACTAAAGAACATTCACTTGTTGCATTAGCGTCTTTTACCTTCCTCTAATTACGGAGACATTAAGCTTATTCGCAGGATTAATAGCAACGTACGCTTCACTGGAGTCAGAGGCCAGGTATTAAAAAGCACTAATATTTACGGAGAGACTCGGAGACCTCACAGCAAATGTGTTGATAAGCACCTCCGACAATAACACCTCTCTCCATCCACACAATCAAACATCAGTTCACACATCATTTGTGCCTATGTGTTACACAGACTAATCTACAGGCTTTGCCAGACCCTTTGGCCTTGATGGGAACGTGTGAAAAAAGCGCAGCAATTACGTCGGCTTTTAGCAGCACCGGGCCCATTTAATAGAAGTGTGATGGTGACATTTATAGAGGTATGGAGTTCTGCCTCTTCTGTGAGCTTGTTCTAATCTACACAGTATTGGCAGCTTGGCTCACTCATTCAAAAAGTCAGCATGTCAAACAGGCAGCAGGAAAACATGACGTGTTAACAGGTTGTGGAGAAACTAGAACATCGCGTTCTTCGTGGCTCGCTTCACTGTGAAGTTCTGCCACACAATTACCCAGGTCAGCAAAATGAAAGCCTTTATAGAATAATTATGCATGGCTGTCAATCAAAATAACAGTACTGGTCACTCAAATAACAAATTACAAGTCTGTCTTAGGTCATTTCACGATCACACGTCCTTCCTCAACCCATTTTCCTGTCTGCTTTCTACCGTCCTATAGAATCAAGGCAAAAAGCCCAATTATAAAAATGCTGCACTTTTATGCCACACATCACGTCCTCATGCAGTGAAAAATACATCACGGAGCAAAGAGGACACTGATAACGCGCCGACATACAAGACAGAGCTTGTTACTTTTGGTATGAAATAAAGTCTACGTGTTCAAATTTTGTCATTTTTTACAGAAATTCAAACAACAAATACTGTTTTGTGGCTTTTTAATGTGTCCTGACAGATCGCTGTAGCGCCTTAGTTCAAGTGGCACATGAACCAATCATCTCTTTATCTTTACTAGTTATAGCAGGAAATAAAATGTCAATGCACACCATTTTTCACGTTCAAGTCCACCGACTAATCTACTCTCCTGTCTGATTTGTTTGTCAGACAAAACAGCGTATTTGGCATTATGATTGGTCAGATCGCCTATTAATCAAACTCCTGGCAAAGGGTTGAGTAGCCAAGATTGGGCAAAGTTCAGAAATAACCTGGGCTAATGATATAAGGCCTTTGTGTCATTTGGAGTGACCACTCATGTGGTGCGACCAATAATAGGAATAACTGTATTAAAATAAAAATAAAATATCTAATTTCTGTGGTTAAAAAAAAATGAATCGATGTTACAGCATGCTAAAGTGAATGGAAATTTAAAAACATTTTTATCAGTTTTATGCAATTTACAGGAAAACTAAACCTGCTAACTACACTTAAGAAGGCAACTTTGAAATTCTAAAACAAAAATAAGAAATCATTTACAAAAACTCAAAATAAATGTAAAACGTCCCAGGTTACGTATGTAACCATGGTTCCCCGAGGGAACGAGACGCTGCGTCGAAAACGCATTGGGGAGCGCCTTCAGTGTGAACACGCACTGAATCATATGTGCAATCAATCCAATAGAGAGGCATTCAACTTCAAGGCAGAAGCAAGCACTCACAGGGATGCCAGAAGTATGGCCCGAGACACAGCGTCTCGTTCCCTCGGGGAACCATGGTTACATACGTAACCTGGGACGTTCCCCTTCAGGAACTTGAGCTGTGTTGAAAACACATTGGGGAACGAGATGCCCACGCCCCCATAGTTCCAAGTCCCTGCCTAGTGTGTGCTAGAGCGAAGGACAGAAGAGCCGAGAGCGGCTCGCATGTCTAAGTCATAGAACCAGATGAATGTAAGGGGCGTGGACCACCCCGCAGCGTTGCAGATGTCCTGCATGGGGACACTCGCCAGGAAGGCCTTGGAGGCAGCCATGCCTTGGGTAGAGTGGGCCTTGACCCCCAAGGAAGAGGGAAGGCCCGAGGATTCATAAGCTAAAGTGATGGCATCCAAAATCCAGCGACTGAGGGTCTGCTTAGATGCAGGAAGACCCTTCTTAGGGGGACCGACAGACAAACAACTGGTCCGCCTTCCTCCACCTGGTAGCTCTGTGGACATAAGTGTCTAGTGCTCGCACTGGACACATATAGCTAAGCTTCTGCTGGTCTTGATCCCGAAAGGGAGGAGGACAAAAGGCCTGAAGTACAACAGGCTGTGGTGTCGAGGAGGGGACCTTCGGAACATACCTAGGACGAGGGTATAAGAAGGCTTTGGCCATGCCAGGCGCAAAGTCTAAGAAGGAAGGGGCCACAGAGACGGCCTGAAGATCCCCTACTCTTTTTAGAGACGTCAGAGCAAGAAGAAGGACCGTCTTAAAGGTTAGAAGGTGGTCAGAGGACTCTTCGATAGGCTCAAAAGGGGGCCCACAGAGAACCTCTAGCACCACGGCAAGGTCCCAAGGAGGGACCCGGGGTCATACCGGAGGCCTCAGCCTCAGCGCACCATGGAGGAAACGTGTAACAAGGTGGTTCCTACCCACTGAAGAGCCACATAGAGGGGAGTGGTAGGCCGAAATAGCCGCCATGTATACCTTCAGGGTGGAGTGGGCTAACCCTGCGGAGTGCCGATCCTGCAGAAACCCCAGCACTGTACCAACTGGGCAGTTAACTGGGTCCGCTGGCAGTCTCCACACCATGAAATGAGCTACTAGGAGTAGACGGACCCCGTCCCGGTGCACTCTCTCCAGAACTCCCGGGAGCAGAGCAATAGGGGAAGCCTCGGCCTCGTCTGTACCATGGCATCCAGCCCCAGGGGAGCTGGATGAGTCAGAGAATACTAGAGGGGACATTGCGATGTCTCTCGAGTCACAAAGAGGTCCACCTGAGCCTGGCCAAACACTCTCCAGATCTGCTTCACTACCTCTGGGTGAAGCATCCATTCCTCGGGCCTCGGCCCCTGCCTCGACAGGATGTCTGCTCCCAAGTTGAGATGCCCAGGAATATGAACTGCTCTCAGCAAGAGATGTTTGTCCTGAGACCATACAAGGGGTTGCCCTCAACGGTCCTAAACCATGATGGTCAGGACCGCTTTGTCTAGAACTTCCTCGACTGAAGCATGACCCTCAGGTTGGGCTTAGCCTTGGAAGCCCCCGGCTTAGAGCGTCGCTGGTCTCGGTCTGCGGGGGAGCACAAGAGGCAACGCTCTGTTTTTGTGAAGCCTGGTATGAGGAGCTGGTACACGGCTTGGGATGCTCCCACCCAGCAGCCCATTGAGCTAGAGAGCGACGAGGGAGATACCACTGGAACGCCGCCGCTTGTTTACGAGCCTCCTGGTACCTGTCGACAATGGCATTGACGGCGTCGCTGAACAGGCCAGACGTTGCAAGCGGGGTGTCCAGGAGGAAGACAACCACAAATGCCTCTCTGTGGCCACCAGGGCTGCCATAGACCAGCACATACTGTGGTGTTTGTGGGACTTTCATTGAAACACTCGATCTTAACCTCCTTGGAGGAAGATATGCGGAGCGTCGAGCCCGTTCCCTGGGGGGGAGAAACTGCAGAGCGGGTTTCCAATCCCAGAGAACGGGCAGCGGATCTGAAGGGTGAGGAAGGAAATAGGGGGTTACCCATCTCCATTCCCTCCAACAGATCCAGCTGCGAACCCCACGAGTGCAGCCGCCGCTTAGCCTCGGCGGAAGCAGGACCAGACCTGCGAGGAACGCTAGCGAAGGCTCCCTCCTTGAAGAGAGCCTTCCGGGAGCGGAGAGCATGCAGGCTGAGGCGCTCACAATGCGGGTATGATCCACTCCCAAGCAAACCACGCATAGACTGTGTGTATCCCCACTCGGGATGTAGCGTGAGCAGGGAGGGACACACTGTCTACAACGTGGTCTGCTAAATTCTTTCCTAGCCTCTTTCAACATCGTGCTCAAATAAAAGGAGTGCAAACTGGCACAAAAAAGGAGCACGACACACACACAGAGCGCTTAGCTGAATGACAGAAAGCTGAATGCTGGTTCCGGCACATGTGCTTTTAAGCTTCCTGGTCTATGACGTCACCCGCCTCTGACGTCTCGCCTCTCTATTGGATTGATTGCACATATGATTCAGAGCGTGGTCACGCTGAAGGCATTTCCCAATGCGTTTTCGACGCAGCTCAAGTTCCTGAAGGGGAAACTTTGTTTCTAAACACTTTACTAAAAAAATTACATCTAAAAAATTGTAAGCATGTTAGGGAATACATTTCAATATAAATCATGGTCGCACCACATGATATTTTTTAAGGCTATGACCAATTCGAGATGAAAAAACACTAAAATCACTTAATTTGACATTTTAATTTGAAATTAATGTGTACACCAAATTCTTAATGTTTGAAAAATTACAACAGACATTATTATTTTTTGTATTTTAAAATTGCCCTGTAGAAAATCCTTATACATCAATGATCCATAAATAAAACTGTCCTTTGAGGAAACTGTTTAATATAGAAGTTGCTTTGACTCTACTCATGGATCCAGAACAGACCACAAAGCGTATAACAAACTAGAAGAGTGAGAAGAGGCATCAAACAGCTTTAGATTAAAATTTCTCTAAATGTACTACATGAGGAGGTGGGCAGACAATAAATAAATTACTTAACAAACATAAACAAGCACCCTAGGCAGATGTTTATATAAAACTCTAAAGAGCACTTAAGATACATTACGCATTACAATGTTCTTTTTGTGCATGCTCATATTTCTTCCGCAGATTTCCAGGTGTTCCTTTGGAGTTTGGAGATAGCCGGCTTTGATCAGAATATCAGAACAATTCTGTCTTTCATCTCAGGGAGCAGAGTTTAGTTGAGGGGGAATTTTGGCTCAAGGTTTAGCCCAGACCTTGGCACGTCCTAGCTGTGTATTTCTTATTCAAGCCCACTCAATCCTCTCATGTCGGGTATTTGGTATCTACTACATCAATCTCCTGTTAATTCCCCACTGCATATATCTTGTTTGAAGAAGTATTGGCTGCTACCGTCCTGCTCAAGAAGTGATAATGAAAGAGACGAACAGGAATAAGGGACGTAACGCTCGTAAAGAGCATCTCTGAATTTTTGGCTTACGATTGCACTTAAGTAAGTGCTGATTTAAAGTAGGTGAGGGAAAACATTGGGGATTTCTTTCCTAGGTATGTCAAGCACATCACGCCTTCCATAAACGTCTCGTGTGAAGGCCACAGGCTCTTGTTTATTATTACAGTATACATACTCTAACAATAAATCAACCCCTGTCAAAAATAAAAAAGAGAACAGAATCACTGTGGTATTTTTACATTCAATTATTCCAATTTAAAAAGCAAAAGGGAGCCTTCAGGTGCTAGTTTTTACTCTAGGAGAGCCAGAACTCTCCTGGAAAAAAAAAATCCATAGTTTGCTGCAGTAAATGAAAGCAATTTCTTTTGCCGACCATGCATACGCATTCAAGAGGTTATAACTCCAGGGCCCACATCCACAGACAACAGCACAGGAAGAGCAGAATTACAGAGGCAAACACAAAGGCAGCAATGTTTGTTTCCTTTCCAGATGAGTTCTACGATTAGAGAAGAGCTTCTGTTATTCATGCCACATCTGCAACTTCAATCCATCAAAATCAGCCAAAACTCATGGCCAGCTTTGATGAGGGGAACTCTGGGAATGAAGAGGAACAAAGAGAAAGTATGAGCTGAGCTGAAAAACTAAATTATTTAACCTCAGAGACAAACTGATAAATTGCTGCACCGCAGGTCAATATATTACAAGGACCTGTTGACCACACCGGTGGTAGGATTTATAATGTGCTGGGCAAGATAAAGGCCATTGATTGCCTCTTGCAAGGTCACACGCAGGCGGTTTTCATCTCCCGGTGTCTCTATCTGTGACAATTTTCTGGAAATGTTTGAGAAATTTCTGCAATTTGGTTAATCAAATTCACAAACTGCTGGAGCTGCAAACAGAGGGAGGAATATTTCCAGCCACTTGACAGGAAAATAAACTTGCAGCACAAACTGGTTCTGGGGCAGAAAATGGTCTGATTTTACATTATTCATGCGAGTCAGAGAAAACGTAACAAGCAATCAGCGGGACAAATGAAACACTGACCCTTATGCAAGAGCCACGCATACAGAGAGAATCAAGAATCTACAAATAGTGCAAATTACAGCCTTCTGTGATCTGAGTTGCATGCTGTTTATCAAATATAGCATTCATTACTCTCCATTTAAATCTATCATTTTTGGAAAGCTGATCATTACTACAATTTCACAGAATACAAACTCGAGTAGCAAAAGACACGCACATCTACATGCACCCTAGAGATCAAAGCTGTACGACTGAAGCCCTATTCGGACGGAACTAGTTTTACAGGGGGTCGTTAGAGAAATGCGTGTTTCACAGATGTACTTTGCGATTTTAATCCCGTCCGAATCTGTCACCTCTGTGTTTTTCTCACACAACCTCTGTAATATTTCCAGAGCAAATTACCTACTGTTTTTTGGCAAACTCAGTGATCCTCCGAGAAAACTAATCCCGAATGCGAATGTCTGTGATTGCGACAATATTTTTTCCCACAACGCGATTCCTTGTGTGTTTTGGCCAATGCGAACTACCGAAGATGCTCTTACCGCGTGCATTTTTGATATGTTTCCCTCCCGGCAAAGAAGTAAAAAAATTAACAATAATAAAATCAATGTCTGTGAATGCTGAAATGATGGGTAAAGGCTAGACACAGAGCAGGCACAATACTTCACCCAAAATTGAAATTTTCATCATTGACTTGCACTCAAATCATTCTAAAGTATTACATGCTTTTAAATTTTGAAGAATGTACTGGCCATTATTTTTCATACGTGACCCTGGACCACAAAATATTTGTAGCAATAGCCAAAAATACACTGTATGGGTCAAAACTATCATTTTTTCTTTTATGCCAAAAAGTATTAGGATATTAAATAAAGAACATGTTCCATTAAGATATTTTGTAAATTTCCTACCTTAAATATATCAAAACTTAAGTTTTGATTAGTAATATGCATTGCTAAGAACTTCATTTGGACAAATTTAATGGTGTTTTTTTTTTTTTTTCTTTTCAATATTTTGATTATTTTGCACCCTTAGATTCCAGATATTCAAATAGTTGTATCTCGGGCAAATATTGTCCTATTCTAATAAACCATACATCAATGGAAAGCTCATTTATCCAGCTTTGATGTATACAATTTCAAAAAATTGACTCTTATGACTGGTTTTGTGGTCCATTGTCACATATAGTAAAAAAGTCAATTTGACATTCAAAGTCTGATAAAGACATACGATTGAAAAAAAAACAGTCTAAAACCGAAGGTAGTTATTGTAGTTAGTTGATTGTTTAAATGAAGAAAGTGAGGTTTGAAATGACATAAGAGTGAAAGAACGATAGGTTTTTAACTTTTTAGCTTAACTCGTATCTTCTGGAAAGACTTATTTTCTGTAGTAACACCAAAGTAGGGGCAGCCTATTCAAAATCTGTTACAGTCTCACTTTCGTCTGTGTAAAATTAAAAATGGTGTCTATCTTGACCTTGGTTTGTGGTCTTTCGTTTCAAACTCAGAAAAAACACAGGGAAAAAAAGAGTGAAAGAATGGATTAATGGTTTATCAACCACATCTAATGAAGATTTGTGTGTGGATGCCGGCGTGCTTTAGCTGATTCATCTCTCAAGACAACACCAAGGAGAGGGAGAGAGATTTACAGCCCTCATCACATTTGTAATTAAAGAGTGTTTTTTCTATCAGTGGTGAGAAAGCTCTCCTAAACAGGCAAAATCTGAACTCTTAAAAAAAAAAAAACTAGCAATCTTTATTGTAACTCGTGCTGTACAAATTAAAATGTGACAAAAGTGCGAACTGAAAAAGTCATTCACTCCAGCACATAACTAGGCTAATATAACAATGTCACAGCTTCTGAAGTTGGTTACATAATTAGATTCAGTGATACGGTCAAACGGGGTAAAGTGAGACTCAACAACATCACGCTGTCCATTGCCAATCTTATACAGGCTCTACTAAAATGATTAATCACATAATGTCTCTACATAGCCATGGGACAAAAATAACTTTAATACACACATCTCTGTCGTAAAAAACAAAAGTGTAGGCCCTCATAAATGAATGGCCACTAATTATGTTTCTTCACCGATTTGAAACATCTAATTACTGTAAGAGAAGCTGTAAATGAAACAATAGCATTTCAGAGGCTGATAGCAGCACAGAGGAATGCTGGACAGGCTTGATAAGTAAAAATCAATTTACAATAATTAACAGTATGCCTCAGTCATTTATTTTAGGAAAAACACTGCGAGCTCATTATGTAAGCTACATGCTCATGCATACAAAAACACAAATACATAATCCCACGGCATAGCATACAACACGTTAATGACTATAACAATGGTTACACTGCATAAAATGTATGTGGAAAAATATGCAAGCAAAGAGAAAAGAGCTTTTTGAATATATGCATATCTGTGTATCTTCAGCACAGTGGTCTTGGAGAGGGAGACACACCGAGTGGACTACTAACTAGCTCCTTTCATTTTTTAAAAATTGCCAAGGCTCTCTGAGAGCTCGCTAATTATGTAAACATGACTTAGAGAAATGTTCAGCAGCAGAGGGAGCAGAGAGCTATCGCAGCCCTGCATTACCTCATCAACAGATATTTCAAAAGAGGAAAG
This sequence comes from Labeo calbasu, assembly GCA_019740295.1. Lineage (NCBI taxonomy): Eukaryota > Metazoa > Chordata > Actinopteri > Cypriniformes > Cyprinidae > Labeo > Labeo calbasu. Next base: position 4,543 of record JAHKKF010535864.1, on the reverse strand, counting down.
CTCGGCGGAATTTCAATGGAACCTCAAGGTTCCGCTAAAGGACAGGTTGCAAGGAGAAAAGGGGTTAGGAGAGGGCACGTTTTAATGAACTACCTGCACACACCCCGTCGACACCCCAACCTTTCTGGCTTTGGCGGCAGAGCATGTGCTTGTGAATCTTGCCAGTGATACAGAGTGTCCCTCAGTCCCAGCAACGCCAGATAACCAAACCTTTTTCACAGTCCGCTGTGCAGTCTCTATTTTCTCGGACAGACGAGAGACAGGACAGAAATGCAATTCTTTTTTTTTTTAGCCTTTCTCTCCGAGATACACATCTATCACATGGTCCAAGGTGGAAGTGAAACACAAACAGAAATCCAAGGCCTCAAACTCACAGCTAAGCATTTACAAATCAGAGCTATTTCCTGGTTGAGTGGGTCACTTCTGGATTCATTTAAATGTGAAGAAGGTCCTGTGTTCAGGACTGCTACACACAATAACGTATACACGCTGCGACTGTGTACCTCTGGCTACGGGGGCTGTGCGTTCGCATCCAAAATTCAGCTCATTCAAACGGAAGGAGCATTCATAGTCTAATTAGATTTCAGCAAGAAAATCTGTATGTAAGGTGATTAAGAAGCATGGAGGCATGCTTCCCCATCTGAATAATTACTTCATTCATCAAAACAGATTTCAGGTTTAAAAAACTGTGAAAAAGGTCACGTGCTGGAATAAACCAAAAGAAACACTGGTGATTTTAGCTGGCGGTTTAATGCCCTTCATCAGTTCTTACGAGAGTAAGTAATGTCTTAAAGGATTAGTTCATTCAAATATGAAAATTTTGTCATCATTTACTCACCCTCATGTCAATCGAACTTGAATTTGTATGAATTTCTTTCTTCTGAGTAACAATAGAAAAAATGAACAAATGCATGTTAGGGTACTACTGATGTGCTAAATTTCAGGTCTACTGAAAACATATGAAAGATCTCTGTGACAGACAGAACACAATAAGTTCATTCAATGATAACAGTCACCTTCAGTGACCTGGAAACCATTATGACTGTAAATTGTAAATTGAGTAAATTGAATCTGAACCTGTCTTTTTTTTTTTTTGTTATGTGGAACATAATAGATGATATTTTTAGAAATGTCCCTGTGTGTGTGTGTGTGTGTGTGTACACTTTTAAGTTTTGACAGTTGCATTCCTCTTTAATTATAATAAAAGAGTGGCCATTGAGAAAAAGAGTTGCAAGAATTGCAACAACCTGAATAGGACTAAAAATGGCTAAAAAAAAAAAAATGACTTTCATTTTTGGGTGAACTGTACCTTTAAGTATGCAAAGATCCCCTCCTGGGTATGTGAAGATGTCTGGCACCTTCGATCATCTGCAATCAGACTACAATTAGAGCAGGGACATACTGTGAGGGTAAGTAGCAATCACTATGCTCTTTCATCCCATATAGCATGAGCAGCAACTGGTGGTATTAACGATTATGGCCATGTCAGCCTTTTTAGCCTGGCATTTACTGACATATGGATCTATGGTGGACACTGGCCAACATCTAGCAGCGTAGGACAAAAAACTCAAGTGCCGACCTTCATGAAGGACACCTGTCACGGGGCTTCAACACTCTGACCAATGTGGCAGAAGTAACATTTAAGAGCATAAAAACGATGAAGAGCGACCTTTCATATTGTGATTTAATGGAATGCTGGAAGCAGTAAAGGTCAGGCAGTGTCATCCATTGCTGTCCGCAGACAGCTCTGCAAGTAACATGTGGTCTAATGATATATGAATCCATAGATCAAAGGCTTCCCTACCCCAATAATCTTAGTACCTTGCTGAAGAGCATATGAATTTCTGCAGGCTGTTGAGTTGTAATGTGAAGATTCTGAAAGATCTTAAGTGTTCTGCGAGAGAATATGTGTTAGGAGACCCTAAACCTAAAGTATGAAGAGTGGACAGAGCGCTCACAGCACTCACAGCAGGAGAAATATCTTTGTTTTGCAGTCCACCGACTTTAATTCAGAACAGGGATAATGTGATTTGGCAAATATCATGTTACCTTGGCAAAACCCCTGCAGATTTTGACACCAGTACAATGTTTAACTTAGACTTTAATGACAGTCCAGTTAGCAGCGAGTCCAGGGAGTCCTGCTGTGCTGCCAAGACTCAGGTTCTTGGTCAACAAACCCTGTGTAACGCTTCACGCTTATGCAATGAATGCTTGCGACCTGTTGTCACGACTCTAGGAGAGGGATTTTGCCAACTGGGGAGAAGTGCATTTGTCAGCGCAAAGTGCCGCTTTGAATTTGCAAAAATGATTTCCTGCAACGACACAAAAAGAACAGATAAATGCAAATGCATATATCATGGTTCAAAACAAATGAGTGCATTGGAAGAAAGGAAATCAGGATAATAATGGGCTGAAACGAGTGTGAGCAGAGAGAGTGCAGAAAAGGAGAGGGAAAGAGAGAGCGAGAAAGACAAGAAGGCCTGCTGTGTCCAGGGATGTCCGTTAGATGGAGCTGCAGATGGGCATGAATCCAAACGAAGAGAGTCCCAGCCTGCTGGCTCTTCGTTCTCAAGGACCTTTAAAGATCAAAGCCCAGCACATAACAAGAAAAGGGAAAAAGAGGAGGGATCCTGTGAAGCAGAAGAGCTCGCGTGCCCTTCCACTGATTAAGCTAGAACTTCCCACCCACTGATCTGAACGAAAAGCGCCAGGATGTGGGAGTCTATCGCCGTCTCTGTGAATCACCTCTGCAGTTGGCATCCTCTTTCTCCATACTGATGGAGCACAGTTCCCCTCTTGCTACTGCTTCTAGTGTGGATCTGAAGGGTTTCCTGTGAAACAACTAAATAGAGACAAGCCCTACTGGGATGGGTGGACACTGGTTAAAAAAAAAAAGGTATTGTACTACCTGACACACAGCGGCTGACCAGGATGAAATACAAAATAATGCACGTGACCAAACCTGAGGGACATAAGAACCAGGACACTAAGAAAGCTGAGTTAGCCTTGATACACTGCAGCTCTACGAGGTCAAGACGGAGAAAAAGAAAGAAAGAAAAAAAATACAACAATAATAGTCAATGTCCTTCACAAGAGCATCAAGAGTATCAAGTATAAACTTTTGCTTCAACCTTTGAACTTTGAGAAGTAAATAAGCGACCAAATTACATCATACATTAAATTTTAAACAGCATGTTATTAGGCCTCTTCCAGAGATATTGTATTCATAAATGAAGGGCGGTTTTATGTGTACGCCCATCTTCCAGGCAGCTCTTGGCAGTGGTGTATAGTCTTGTCTGTGAGAGGAAACCGCTAGCTTCAATAATTAATCCTGTACAAGATCCATCAATCACTGCATCTCTGAGAGTCAGGGAGACAGATACCAATCCTATTTATTTCAAGTGGGGGCGAGCGGCAGGGGTATGGATTACCGGGGTATGCGTGCTAGGCTGGCAGACTCCATGAAATGGAATAATACATCAGGCTTCAGTGTGTGCACCTCAGTTCCCCTGCCATTTGATCCAGAGAGCTGAGAACACAATGGCATTTACTTTCAAACTCTTGTAAATATTAGCTGCACAACAATGCACTGAGACAAGCATGCAAATAAGCTCAACATAACAGCGTTCTTGTTCCTTTTGCCTTGTAAAAAAAATACTAAGCCCTTCACAATGCAAAAAGCCAAGCCTAGCAGTTCAAAACTAAAGGTAGAAATCCATTTCTCCACCCCTGAATAACTTTGCACCTCACTGAACACATGAGGGAGAGGAAAGAAAGATAGAAGATAAGAGGAATGGGAGGGGAGAAGAAGTGAAAAAAGAAAGGAGGAGGTGGGGTGGCGTGCAATAAAAAATGAAAGCGCAAGCTGGGTTCAATTTAGAAGTTCCCATAGGAGGTGAAGTGACCTGTATGTGCAACAATAGAGGTCAGGCAATTTTGAGCAGGCACCCCTGTCATCAGAGTGTACTGGAGACCCCTGCCTCAGAGCCAGGAGAAAACTGCAAAGTCCTTGTAGCATTCAAGACCCCAGAATGACCCACAGGTAGGTTCTCATTACAGACAAAAGCAGCTCAGCTAAGGCTACACAACTGCCCTCCTACAGCATGCCACCGCGGTTACAGAAACAGAATGATGGAAAACCAAATTTCCAGCAACACTTGGCAATCAAAATTTCAGCTTTAATAATAAAAGCAGTTGGATTTTTCTAAAATGTAACAACTAACAACTCTTGATATGGAAAAATTAAACAACGTATTAGTTTTACAACAGTTAAAGATGCACTGAATCAGCATCATACAAATTGAACACATTTGTTTTTGACAAATATATATTTGATATATTTATAACAGGTAATTATTTTATCTGGTGCTCCTTATTTGGAAGTCACACTTGTGGTCTTCACGGTCAAAAGTGACACTTATAATTAAAAAACCTCCCAGTAAAATCAATGTAACATATTTTTGTTTAATAACATTTTTCTTTTGTATTTTAAGAGAATTTCATGGTACTAATTAATATTTATGCTATAATTATGATTCATTTT
>JAHKKF010535863.1:0-21675 GCA_019740295.1 Labeo calbasu | reverse complement strand
GCTAGCATGTTTCTAGCATGATTAGCAGGTTGCTAGCATGTTTCTAGCATGATTAGCAGGTTGCTAGCATGTTTCTAGCATGATTAGCAAAGTTGCTAGCATGTTTCTAACATGATTAGCAAAGTTGTTAGCATGTTTCTAGCATGATTAACGAGTTGTTAGCATGTTTCTACATACCAACAGATCAGTTGTACAGTTCTAAAATATTAAGTGCTTTGAAAGATGATATTTTGGATTATAGACAGCAAAACTGACATCTATTGTAAACAATTGTCCAACAATTTTTTTTATTTTTTTTTTAAATACATGGTCTTTTACAAATATATTAGTCACAATGCAGGAACTGTTAGTAACTTGCCGTTTTTAATAATAATGTGTCATTTTCCCCTATCATTTCTTATTTGTATATTCCAAAAAATATTTAAAACAATCTCATAACATTATTTAATGCTGTCATATTTTTTCCAGTGTAAATTATTTAATTTGATAATGTATAGATAACAACAATCATATTTTTGTAATTGAATTTATAGATCAAATATAAGAATTTGAAATGACAGATAAAGTAATAATGAGGTTAGAAAGAAAATGCCATATATAACAATAAAAATGCCCTTGGATTAAATATATATATATATATAAATAAAAACATGCAGATTTATATGTCCCAGCTGACAGATAACTGATGAGAATATTGCTTTGGAATAAATCATATTTGCAAAAAAGAAAAAAAGAACAAAATCACATATATATATATATATATATATATATATATGCCAAGCCCCCACCCNAAGAACAAAATCACATATATATATATATATATATATATATATGCCAAGCCCCCACCCCCATTCCCACCTAACAAATCCCAATTTAACCCCTGAGTGTAGGCACCTTCACCAGAACGCTCTGCACCACAGTATCAACTCTGCCTGTGTCCGGCAAAGTCACCACTTCATTGCCACACAGTTCTTGGCTCTCCACTGCCTCAGCGCGCACTGTAATGTTCACCTTTCCTGTAAAACACACACATTAGTGACAGTGGATTTAGGTCACAGAAGAAACAATGTACCCCTGGCGCCTGTAATGATAAACAAATCTGTGCGGTCAAGGCAGTAAGTGGTAAAAGGAAAGTCCACCCAATAAATAAATTTCTCTCATCATTTACTCACCTCCATATCATTCCAAACCTGTATGTCTTTGTTCTGCGGATAAGATATTTTGAAGAAAGTCGGTAACCAAACACTTTTAGTTCCCATTGACTTCCATTAAGTGTTTAATAACCATAACCAACATTCTTCAAAATATCTTTTGTATCGGCAGGAGGAGGAAATTCAGGGTTTGGAACAACATGAGGGGTTGTTGACAGAATTTTCATTTTTGGATGAACGATCCTTAGAAGACATTCCTATTATAAGTGAAATACTATGTCCTGTTAAAAAAAGTGAAATAAACGTTTTTGTTTGGGGAAGCAGATAGAAATAAAAATGAAAGTTATCTTTGTTTTTGCTCATATAGAAGTTAAAGTATCCAGCTTACCGAGTTCAGAGGGTGTAACAATCCACTGGAAGGTTTGGCTCTCTTCAGAGCAAACACACTGAGTGTAAGTGCAGCCTTTGCACGGCTGAGCTGTGAACTGCGGTGAGTCTGCCAGCGTGACCTTCACCTTTATGAAAAGACAGAGATTTGTACAGTGGCAGCCTACAGGAAATTATTTTACTACAAACGTTTACAAAGTACAAGTAAGTAAACACATTAAGGACGTTTACCATGATACATTTGGGGAGGTAGTTGAATACAGTGGCTTTGAGAGTGAACGTCTCCTCACGGATAACAGAGTAAGGGAGAGTGAGGCTGACAAAGAAGGGCTTGAAAGCAGTGAGATGAGTCTTGGGGGCCACTCCAAACCCAGCAGGGGATGTGCAGAAAGCCCCTAATGACCATTTAGTGATGGTGTCCGGGACAGTCTTTGTAATGGTCACAGATCCTGATTTTCTGATAAAAGAAAAAAATATAATTTTTGCATTTTAACAAGTTTTAAAAATGCTATCAAGCACTGAATCAGTTGTTAAAATATTTATTTTTAAGTTTTTGTCTGCATAATTAAAAAGATCAGTACTGTATACAGTATATATAACAGTGTCATGGTGTAAGATACATACCCCACAGGTATAACATCCCACATCCAGGTTTCTGGAAAGGATTCGCGGATCTCCTCAGTATGTTTTTCTACTTCTGAACCAAGAAGCTCTTTCAATCGGCCAAAATCATAAAAATCAGCTGCTTAAATTGATAGTATGTAAACACAGTTAGATAAAAAGGACATTTCCAAATCTCTCTTATAAAAAAAAAAAAAAAAAATCAAGTGACTTACATTTCAACATTAAAAAATTGTTTTCAGAAATATCACGAACATCCGGTGCTTTCACATTAGCGTTGTTAGCAATTTTGATTCCAACTCCCTAAGTAAAGGAAGTGTTATGTTACTGTGTGTATGATGGAATGTGTACAGTAAGAAACATGACACTGGATGTCCTCTGAAGTAAGAAATGGGAGACGTTGTGTATCTTACTCTAAAGATGTTGTAGACATGATGTGATGTATCCACCAAGTAAAAAGTAGTAAGATATTTTCTTTACAGCACAAGAATATAGTTTTTAAAATATGAATAAGCATTAAAGCAGTTGTTAAAATATTTTTGAAATATTATAATATAGTATATAACTTAATCCTTTAATTATATTATTTATAATATTTGTAAAAATATTTTGAACAAAAAAAGTGAATAAGTGAATCAATATTGTTCTCTTTTAATTAGGCTTTTTTTCTTCATTATAAAATCAGGAAAATACTATAACTTGTTTTTTAGAAAAATGATCAAAATTCATTTTAAAACTTGCTTATAAAAGAAGTGTATTCAGTTAATTTTTTTTTTTCAATTAATCAAATCTGAATTTATTTTCTTATTATATATATTCGTTGTAGTTGTAATATAAATTATGGAGTAACATACAGTGGCTACTTTCAGCTCGGCCTCTGGTCTCAACAGCAGTACCCTCTCATCAGTGGCCCGCACATAGCACGAGGAGCCAGGATTGGCTTTCATGGTAAGAGATATCATCTCTCCAGGCTCCACGGTGGAAGACGAGAAGGACACCTGTAAAAGCATAGGCATGCTCTCATCACACATTAATAAAAAAAAAATACATAAACGCTTCATAATGAGTTCTGAAATTAGATGTCGTGTGATTTTCTGACCTGTGGCAAACAATTTTCAATGGAGATAAAAATGTTGTCTGCTATAGTTTTTCCAGTGGAAAGAGTTATGTAAACCACCACGTGAATGAATGGAACCAGAGTGCGCAGATCGTTCAATTTGAGTATCAGTTCCCCTGTGATTACTTTTATGAAAGCAAGAGAGCATTTGTGACAAAAAAAGGCACATGCTGAAGCACAATGTACAGCGACCATAAAAATACACTTAGACAATAATGTAAATGAGCTGTGTACCTGCACCGTTTCCGGAGTTCACAGTCTTATTCTGAGAACTATGGATAGTCATTCCACCTCTCGAGAATACCTGGATTGACGACAGATAATTACTGTATGACAATTCATGTAATGCTATAAAGTTCTACAGCTTTACTAGCACTTGTTTCTTTCATAATCTTTGCTCCTTTTGTAATAGCTACGAGATTCAAGAAAAAACCTTAAAGAAAAATTCTGTTTTCTCTACCAAAAAAGTTAGGAAACCACAGATATTAAAATTCTGTCCAGTCTTGCTAATTATTTCCATATTTTGAGATTTGCTAAAAATTACATTTCCACAATATAACTAAATTTTTAGTGTTTGTGTAAGTGGGCATTAATCTAACGTCAAATTTCTTGCTGAACAATAAAACAAATGACCAGTCAATTGATGGAAAAATAAAACATACCATGTAAACCATATTCAAGGTAATCTGGTTTGTTTCCTGATCACTGGTATCAATGATGTAACTGACTGTTACTGTTATTTCATCGTGACAGTTGGGTTTCTCTGGAGCATACGTCAACATCAGGAAACTTCTGCTTTTGGAATTAATGGGTCTTAGATAGTGAATGACTGATGAATTATCTTCAAAATCAGGCTGTTTTTTACCTCCCTTATGTTTGGCCTAGAAAAGTTTGCAAATCATTAGTACACCCAAATTATATACATAGGCATCATGTTATAAAACCAAAAAGCCACTAACCTGTAAAAGCACGATTTCTTCTGACCAATTCAAAGTGCTGAAGGAGAAGTGGGCAGTACCATTGATGTCTGTTGTCATTTTCACATCCATACTATTACCACTGTAATTTGCATATACAATCACCAGCTGATTTTTCATTGGTCTGGACTTTGAATTAGTGACCACAACCTGTAAATAATACAAACAATGTGGAGAAAAACAAAATGATTAACTCACAAACAAAAGCAACACTTCCTATATGCAATATCGCTCTGCTAACTGCTAAACAGATTGTTTATTAATGTTGCATTTTACGAAGACAAAAATAACAGTTATGGTAAGTTATTTACTTTAAACACATTGACTGTAGAGTGACTTTGTAGAACAACACTTTAGAATACAGATCCGTCTTTAGTGAATAACTACAAAGGAACAAATGACTAATGCACTATTAACATTCTAGTAACTACTATTAACTAACAAGAAATTCTGATTAACGAATCAGTAAGTAATAGTAATCAGTTGAAAGTAGTAGTTCACTATTAGCTAATCAGTAACTACTATTTTTAGTACTATCTCCCAAAGAGCTACTAAGAACTACTATCCACAGGTTCATAATTAATGTAAATGATGCAAAATGTATAATTAATTCTGAAGTAAAGATCATGGTAACCCACTAGTAATGACTCAGGTAATACCAAATGCTTTAGAAGGAATTACTATTTTTTTGGATCCGTATTCTAAAGTGAAGATCATGATAACACTCTAGTAATGACTGAAATCATTGTAAGCTGTTGAGGTATATGTAAGGATTTGGATAGTAATGACTCAAGTGTTACTACATACTTCAGAAGGAATTACTAATTATTTAGATCCGTATTCTAAAGTGAAGATCAACCCACTAGCAACGACTCAAGTGTTATCAAAGCCATCAGAAGTATGACTATCCAGAACCTTACAAAAACCTCAATAGTTTTGATGACATTATTCATTACTAAGGAGTTATCATGATCTTCACTTTAGAATACGGATCCAAAAAATTAGTAATTCCTTCTGAAGTATTTGGTAATACCTGAGTCATTACCCTAGTGGGTTACCATGACCTTCAGTTTAGAATTAATTATACATTTTGCATTATTTACATTAATTATTAACATGTATATAGTAGTTCTTAGTAGTTCTCTGGGAGATATGAAAAACTACTAGTTACTGATAAGCTAATAGTAAACTACCATGTTCAAGTGAGCACTATTACTTACAGATTCGTTAATCAGAGTTTCTTATTAGTTAATAGTAGTTACTAGAATGTTAACAGTGCATTAGTCATTTGTTCCTGTGTAGTTATTCACTACTGACAGATCTGTATTTTAAAGTGTTACCCTAGCATTCGCTCAATAATTAGTAGCAAATGACCTCAAGCTAGCTGTTACCTTTCCGTTAAAGACCATGCCAGGTCTGTATGTATCTGGTGTGTCCTCAAAGCGAACACTGATATAATCATGGATAATCACAGCTGAGGTAAAACCCTGCATAGTTACCCCTAGAAGAACAAAAGTTTCATTACTCCATTGGAGAATAAAAATGGATAACAGCCATTTGTTTTACACTCTCACCTGTTCCAGACTCTTTCATGTAACAATTCACTTGGAAAGATCTTCCTGCATACAAGTCAAATTTGGACACATTTATCTCTTGAGACACACAGCCAGTCTTGTCAGTCTGAATGAATAAGAATAAAAAAGAAAATAGTTATTTAGACTTCTAAAATATGTTGCAATATGGACCATAGATATACATCAACATATTTTTGCATGACAAAAAGATTATTAAAACACAATTTAAAAAGAACTTTAAATGAAAAATTTCTCTCCAGGACTGGAGTTCGCCACCCCTGGTCTATGGTGTAAAATAGTAGCTTTTGTAGACCATTTTGGTGTTTATAAAACAGAAATATCAGGAAAACTGTTTACTAAGAAACCGCACAGAAAGAATCTGTGACATTTCTTGGAATTGGGACCTTATGATATATAAAAGTGTTTAAGAGCACAAATGCTAATTAGTACAGTGTTTTTAGGATTTCAGGGCCAAAAGGTAATAGTTCTGTGTGCGCAGAGACTAACACACCATCATTGAATATTTCTTGCATCCATCAAGCTTGTTAGGGAAATCAGGTCTGACTCTGTAATAGCCCTGCACACACACTTCAGCATTCACAGACCCCAGCACAGGCTTGTCAAAAGTGTATCTAAAGTCAGTGAAAAAGGTATTTTATCAGGCTGAACATGTCACTGAAACACAGATATGCACCTCATTTATCTGCAAAGAAATTGACGTTATTTATATTAAATTCTTACTTTGCACAAACTTTCAGAGTGACTTCTTTGTCCTGGATGGTTATAACAGATGGAAAATCGATGTTCACTTTAAAATTTGGCAGAACTAAACGATAAAGGTGGAAAAAAATAATTAAAAATTGTACACTTTAAAAGTTATTAGACTGACAAAAACTGAATCCTGGTTCTGACCATATTCTTTCATTTCAAAGCTTTGTGATATTTGTTGGTTCTTCTCATCCCAAGCATTGATCCTGTAGTAACCCTGAGCGGCTTTTAGAGACATGGAGTGGGACAGGTCCAAAATGCCAATCCTTGTGGTCCGATTCAACCACTGACCAATGCGATTTGAATAAGGGTCCTAAACAACAGTGGCACATAATGAAAAAACCTACAGTCGTATTAACCTGCATTTAAGTAAAGTAACAAACAATAAACAGGTCGTGGCTGCTTGAAGGATTTTACCTGGAGTTCTACAGTTCGAAACTGCAAGAGAAAGACAGAAGAAAGTCCTTTCAGTCAAAAGAACAATAATATATATCACTTGAAAATGTTGCAAAATAAAATGAAATAAAACAATTTTCACATTCATTAAATTTACCACTTGATTGTGAGGCAATAAATTGGAATCCAGGGACTTACCAAAGGCTTCCAAAAGGCAGTTTAAATGCGGCTTCAAATGATCCCAAGTGCGGTTGTAAACGATCCCAGCCGAGGAAAAATGGTCTTATCTAGCGAAACGATTGGTTATTTACATTAAAAAAATACAAGTTAAATACTTTTTATTCTCAAACGCTTGTCTTGTGTATTCTGGCTCAAGGCAGTTAGGGTATGTCGAAAAACTCAGACTGTATTTTCTCCCTCAACTTCAAAAATTATTTCAAAATCATTCTACTACATCGCTGCAGAAGTACCGACACAGTCTTTGCGAAGTGAACATACAAAGAAGATCAAACAACATTAACAAAAAATGGTAAAACATCGATATAGGACGATTTTGAAGTTGAGGGAGAACATGAGAGTATATAATAGAGTATATAAAAAAAGTATATAAATTGTATTGTTTTTATGAAAATAACCGATCATTACGCTAGATAAAACCCTTCTTTCTTGGCTAGGGATCATTTGAAGCCGCATTTATACTGCACTTTGGATGCAGTTTCTTTACGACTGAAGAAAGAAAGATATTAACATCGTGGATGACAAGGGGCTGAGTAAATTATTTGTAAATTGTTGTTCTGAAAGTGGAGTTCTCCTTTAACGGTTAAAGGTGTGACTTAACATGACACGCAAAGCAGAAAAACAAACTGCAATATAATGTGGCACAACATGGAACCATTAAAAATGTTAATGAAATCTCCAGAAATGTGCTACATTACACCCAGTTGGACATTGCTCTTTTTTAATTTTTGATGAATACATTATCAAAAGCCCTAAAACCAAGTTTTGAAACATACTGGGATTGTGTCACACATGGATAAGGACACAAGGCATTTACTATGTTTGAGAGGGTGTGGATTCTCACAGGTGTATTTGGAATAATGTGGGATGGGGTGAGGAAAACGTTCATTTCTGAGATGCTACACCTACAACTTGATGATTCAGTAACGGATTGGCTCATTAGTGAGGTGCATTTCAATGCAGACAATTAGGAATAAATTCAGCTGTACTTCCAATTTCTGAAAGGCGATGCAAACATATAATTTTACAACAAGGTGCAGCTTTACAAGCAAGTACCACCCACTAGTTAAATAAAACATGTTTTTTGGAGGAAATAAGTGTATCAATTTCATATAGATCGAAAATGGAAATTTTAAAGTATTATCTGTAATGTCATCTTAATATTTCATGTATAATATTTTAGATTAAATATTGTTTGTATTGTTTATTTTTTATTGTTTATTTACTGCAATGATACAGAACAGACAAGACAAAATGAGGGAAAACTAGTCAAATAAAAATACAAAAAAAATAAATAAATAAATGCTATATTTCATAATTCACAGACACAGTTCTAAGTCATTTAATTACAGAACATATGCTGACTTTGGTATTTTCATATGTTGGTAAATTTTAAATATGTTTTGTAACAGTTGCATCACCAAGAAGCAGCTGTGCCATGGCTCCCTTATTAAGTATTTGAATGGGACTGTCAAATACAGTAACTTATCTTGGTTATGTACGTAACACTCGTACCCTGATGGAGGGAACGGAGACATTATGTAGTGACAACATTAGGGGTCTTACTTGGGAGCCCCAATCACCTCTGAGTTTAAGAGAAAATGGCAATGAAAATTAACGAGTGGATTTTGCATGGCGAACCACTCCCTTGTATGTACGGGTATATAAGGCGACAGCGTACATCCACTTATTCAGGTTTTTACTGAGGAGCTGAGACCATGTCCTGGTATTAAGCATTCCCCAACTGTCAGTCACTATAAGGTCCTATGGAAAGCGACACAACCAGAACGCCGTTACAACCTGTGGCGCTGCAAATGTTGACAAGCTGTGGCGGTGGCATGTCAAAGCAAATGCTACGCGTAAGTCTTAACCTTCTCAATGCTCCAGCAAAAAATCACTGACCTTGGTGCGGAGAGGGACCAATGGTGAGTACATTGCTGCTGGAAGAGGCCATGCTGCTGTTCTGTCCACAAAAATTTCTTAGCAGAAGGAAATTTTCACCTTCAGAAGAAAAACAGCTTCAGATTTTTCTTTTTTTCAGCCACATAAGCTAGAAAAATGTTGGGGAAACATGCCTTCCACGGGGGAAGGTTGCTAATGAGATCACATCCTACCCAAAGGGACAAAATGGCCCTTGCACAAATGGAGTTTTTACTGGTAAATTACAGGTAAATTTCCGTCAAGAGTTCTTGTGTGAACAGGACCTTTTCAAAAGGATTTAACCTTCTGGCACCCCTCAGGAACCTGATGATCAGGTCATGCTTCCCCAGGGACCAGCCATCCTGCATCACGATGTGCTGCGACAGAAGTGACATACCCTTTCAAGGTGGAGTGTGACAGCCTACGCTCCAACTTTTCTTGCAGGAAAGAAAGCACGACTCTAATTGGGCATCTTCTCGATGAGAAGAACACTATAGTCAGCGAATAGACTCTTTAAGTCATAAGCTTGCCTGGTAGAAAGAGCTCTGATTTGATGGCATCTACCACAGCCAGTGGCAGATCACTTGAGTCTGTCTTGTCCCATCCAGGTTTCAAAGATCTGGACATTGGTGCCATACGGTGCCCGGTCCCTGAGAAAGTCCCCACAACTGTTCTCGCGACTGGGCCAGTTGTCAAGATAGTTGAGGATCCTGATGCCCACTTTATGTAGCGTAGCAAGGGCGCCCTCTGCATATTTGGGAAAGACACAGGGGGACAGGGACAGCCCGAAGGGGAGGACCTTGTACTGCCAGGCCTGCCCCATGAATGCAAACCATAGGAACATGAAAAGTATGCGTTCCTCAGATTGAACGCTGCAAACCAATCCTGGGACTGGATGCATCTGCATCAACATTTTGAACAGAAGCTCGTAAAGGGTCCTCCACTTCTGTCTTCACAAAAACCGACCAAATCATTTGAACCAATTGAGGATGTGGTCTCCATTCTCCTGGAGATACATTGTGCCTGCAGAGCATGTGTGCCCCTTGTTTAATTTTCATATTTTGTCATGCTTTGTGGGTTCTGCTTCATGTGTCCACCCCGTCATATACTGGTCCACCCTGTCATTTTGATATTTTAAAATATTTTAAATAATAATTTAATCATATGTATATAATCCAGTGTGTTCAATAGTTAGGTGTGGGGGCAATAACATGCGAACAAAAAACTGCATCCAAATATCACAGCAATGAGTTTCTTTAAAAACACATGGTTTACATAAAATATTTAATGTATTTATAATTTGAAAGCAAACAAATAACTCTGTTAGGAAAGGGACATTATACCTTTCAGAAAATATAATTTGCATCTTAATAATGCAATGAAAACATATTTAACAGTAATATGTATGTCCATGACAATGTGAACATATCATGTTTTATGCTTGAAATAATGGCCTATAATTATCTAAAAAATGTGTGGGAGCTCAGCTCTACTATATGTTTCTATAGTACTTGAGTGCCTACTATTTATAACATGACAAAAAGTGAATGGAAAATTAAGACCAAAAGTTTTATTATTATTTTATTATTATTTTATTTTAAGAGTATTCTGAGGGTTGAAAGGCTGTGGACACACTGTTTTAGATGTAGTGACAAAATTAAATTGAAGATAATTGCATTAAATACATTCTATTATTAATCCCTCATAACGTTTACAACTGAAAACATTTTCATTTTAAAACCTAATAGCAGTTACAATTGCTGGACATGTTTTGTCCCGTGTCTCAATGATAAGTGGTAGAAAAGCTGAATCGATCCACACCAACATATCAGTTGTACAGTTCTAAAATATCAAGTGCTTTGAAAGATGATATTTTGGATTACAGACACAAAACTGACAACTACTGTAAACATTTACAGTTGGCATATGGGGCATTTTTTTCAAAATACATAATTGGGTTGGGAAAGATTTAAACCTTGATATTAGGATTTAATATTTGACTAACATGCACTAATATGGTATAGCTTATTCTTTTATGATCCATACATTTGCATATGTACAGTAATAATAAATAATCACAGGACACAAATGTTTCTGATGCAGAAATTGACAAATTGTTTAATAGCAGCTAAAGTGCATAATGCAGAAATGTAATAGTTTTGATTTAAGAAGGCAATTTAATTAAGATTTTACAAGAAAGAGAGAAGAAAAGAAAAAAGTGTCAGTATTAACTGCATATCGACATATATTGCAGTGTATAGTTCTCAGCCACCAGCACTTCATATCATTACCTGAAAAACAATAGACATAGACATAAACATAGACAAAACATATCTGTATTTATATCATAATATAACATTCAAATCTCTCCCTTCATACATCATTCCAATATGCTGATTTAGTGCTCAAGAAAAACTTAGCAATGTTGAAAATGTTTTTCAAAATTTTTTAAAGAATAGAAAGTTCAAAGGAACATTTATTTGGGAGTTCAAAATTAAGAGTACACTTATTAAAATATTCTAATGGCGTTTTAGTTAAAATTACATTTGAAACTTCAACAATTACTGTACTTACGGTAGTATTTATGCACATGGAGAGGTATAGTCAGTCACAGACATTTCACCTGGAGGAATAAAAACACTAGTTTTTTTGTGTGCTGCATTGTTGAGCTTGTCTCAATAAAATTTAAATGCATTATGGTAAGATTAAATATAGACTCGTAAAGCACAATTACACAATGCTTATATCATGATGTCACTAGGATTCATAAAAAATGAAACTCTTAAACATTAAAATGGAAATAGGTTTTCCTATTTTTTTGTTATGATTTATTTATTCTGTTTTTATTTTATTATTTATTATATTTTGCTGGGTTACACTGTATTTTCTTTAAGACTTTTCAGAGTGCACAGTGATGAATAAACACGTACTGGTCTTGTAGTAGTCATAGACGATCACTACAGCTGGTTTCAGGTTCTGCACCGGCACTTCCTGCACGAGCTTCAGGCTGATGGACTTCTCCTGATTCTTTTTCAACTGGAATGGAAGAGAAAGTTACTACATTATGATTACGGAGAGATTTATTTTCTATAGGGTATGGACATATGAGAATGTGTTAGAGGGATAGTTCACCTAAACATGAAAATTTGTTTAAAATTTACTCATCCTTGTGCCATTTAAGATTTAGATTAGTTTGTTTCTTCATGGGAACAGATTTTGGGTACAAATTTAACATTACATCACTTGCCCATCAATGGATCCTCTGCAGTGAATGGGTGTCATCAGATTGAGAGTCCAAACAGTGATAAAAACATCACAATAATTTATAATCCATCAATGACTTGTGTATTATTGTGATGTTTTTATCAGTTGTTTGGACTCTCATTCTGACAACATCCATTCAAAGCAGAGGTGGGCAAGTGATGCAATGTTAAATTTCTCCAAATCTGTTCTGATGAAGAAACAAACTCAACTACATCTTGACTGGCTTGAGAGTGAGTACATTTTTCATCTTTTGGTGAGCTATTTAAGTATACCGGGTCAGTTTATCTCTTTTCTTGTCAAAATATCAGTGACCTGTCCCCTCAAGATATTTGAATAAAACATTTACACTATCCAAATAGAAAAAGACATGATCTGCATCCAGATCCAGACGTTTGATGGTGCGGTCTTCCCTCAGCTGTGGAGACAGAAGAGCGAATGAGAACGAATTAAACGCTGGCTACACAACTTGAGATCAAAAGAGGACCAGAGCCCTTCAAGCATCACTCACAGCCTGAAGAGACGTCTCATCTGGCTTAAACCCAGACAGGAGCCTGACATTAATGATCACCATGTTGGTCTCTGCTCGTGTGCCGTCATACCTGTCATACAATCGTTCCAACAATCACAAACAGGGTTTCCAACCACATATTGTTCATTGCATGCAGTCTGACAGACAGCAAAGAGTCTATTAGGTCATAAACTAGGTTGAGTCTTTATTCACTCTGTCTGTATAGAGTCAAATAGATATGTTAAGTAACTAATTTTTTGAGCAATATCATTTTTATTATTATTTTTTTTTCATTAAATAATAGCATTATGTATAGTAAATATTTAAATCAATGATATATATAGTTGTTTCCATAAATGAAGACAGTAATGGTGTTTTTTAACAGAAGTGTGGCTCACCTTACAGTGGTGTTTAGTGTAAAAGCTGGGTTCACTGTGTTGTTGCATACAGTACTTGCATTGATTTTAAAAGCCAAAGAGTCTGGAGGAGGTGGGATATTGTAGTGCAAGGCAAACTGAGACACAAAAAAACACAAAATGTTGTCAAAGACAAGGTGATTTATACTACTTTTATACACTGAAGTAGTCATCATACAGTATACACAACTTATGTAATTCCAAATCCTTATGACTTCATTCTATAATTCATGGAAGTGAGAAAGTCATACAGGTTTGGGATAACATGAGGGTGACTAAATGATAAAAACTTTAATTTCCAGATAAACTCAATATGTGCATCATATGAGGCAACGCACAGACCTGCACAAACACACAGCCTTTGCCTTCGGCCCGGAGTTTGTATGTGCCAGTAGCTTCCTGCAGTTGTTTCTCCTGGTAAAGCAGCCGGTTGTTCTGGTTCACGGTGAACTGGGTCCTCTGGCCTGAGGGGGAGGTCACGGTTACAGTAATGGTTCCTTCTGGATTGTAGATGGCAGCACTGTACTTAGCGAGTGCCTGGAGTGCTACTACAGTATCCTGTTCACAGAGAGAGAGAGAGCGACAGCACTCACAGTCAATAATGATAAAACACATTATGAAAACAGAGAGGGTTGCATGAGATAAATAAAATTACCTGTGTAGAGGAGAAGCCTCCATATGCGTTCTGTTTCTTGGTTAACCAGTGCACTATGCTAGCAGAGTAGTCCAGTCCAAATCCAGGCAGTGTGGGTCCAGAGAGCAGCGCCAGCAACACGTAAGAACTTGTCTCGACCTCCACAGAGCCCGTCGGTTGCGCATTATTAGCCATAGTCCAATATCGTCCAACGCCTGAAATAACCAGAGCAAGAAAACTGGAACATTAAGGCCTAGTGATTGTGTTTATTATTAAAAGCAGAAGAAACAATTTAGCAAATAGCAATTTAGTAAATAGTTTAATTGTAGCAAATGCTACAATTAAACTAAAATAATGGAAAAAATTAATAAAATGTGGCTACAAATTAGTAAATCATAAGAATTCATTTTTAATTCAGAGTTATGATACCTACTTAAAACAGTGTCTTGTCTGTCTGCACATGACATGATTTAACTAAAACTAAAGAACGAACTAATAAAACGTGTAAATGAATTAATAAAGTGTGGCCACAAATGAACACATCTATTTTTTATTCAGCACGTCTGCATGTCTTTTTGGAAAATATACATTTTTGCATTGTTATTTGTCCTATTTAATCTAAAGCTGAATGGTACCTTCTCTGCTGGCCTGCTGGTCCAGTTTAGAGAGGAGGTTCTGTCTCATCTGTTCATCTCCAGCAAGAGTGAATGTGTAGGACAGCAAGGCGGTCACATAAGTGTTGGTAATGTTACGAGAATATTCCTTCAGACATACAAGGCTGTTTGCCACCATTCCATCCTAACAAAACACACAAAAGACGCAAAAATGAGTGTCTGCTTCCTTCATGAGACACATTATCTGTACTGAGTTAGACTTGGACTTGTCTGTGATTAGAGTCTATCTCTTTGGTGGGTTTCACTCACAGTTTTCGGGACGCCTAACTCCAGCAGCGCTGCAGTGATGTACGCAGAAAGAGTGACTTCGTCATTGACGCCACCCTGTGAGAGGAAAAGCATCATCAAATATCCTTCCTTCTCTCAGCACTTCAATCTCTTCAATTTATTGCCATCTAGCAGACATTTTTAGAGTATGTAATCCATGACCACCAGTTTAAGGAGCCGTTTTCCTCTTCATAAACGACTCTGATCCATTACCTTTTCCTGCAATCATTTCCTCATCCCACTCAATGATGTGACAGTTTCACATCTTTACATTTAAAATTTAACATTTCCATTTTCTAAAACTTGTTTTTGCTATTTATTTCTCCTGCTATTTATTTAACTCTAAGCATTATTTTTTCCTAAGAGTTAAAGAGGTCATATGATGTTGCTAAAAAGAACATTGTTTGATGTAATGCAATGTGTTTAAGTGATGAAGCTGAGGTTCAAAAACGCATTATTTTCCACATGCCGTACATTATTGTTGCTCCTCTCTGTCCCTCATTCTGTGTTTGAATGAGCCATTTTAGGAAGGTGTGGCTGAGTCTTAACTTTTATAATAAATGTCTCTTTAGGTTTGAGACTTTAAGCTTTGCAACTTTACAGATCTTTATATCCTCAAACAGCTTGTAACACAAAACTGTTTAACTGTTACAAGATAAAACAAGATAAACTTAAAGATTAAAACATCTGTAAAATTGTTTTCGGTTTCTAAATAATACATATTAAAATACACTATATAAGCTATATTATAATAATAATAATGATGAACCTTACTACAGCTGCTTTAAAATTAACTTAAAAATGATTTTGCTAATGAGATAAGGTAAAGACGTTTAGTGGTACGTTTTCTGAAAACATGTCCTATTATTTAACTTTACATAATCTTGTTTTAAATGTTGAGATAGTTTAAATGGAAAAAAAAACAAACAAACAAAAAAAAAAAAACACTTTACATTTTTTTTCCATCAGTGAAATAACACTAGGTAAAGAGCAATAAAATAAAAGCACACAGAAGCATGAACCAGTGAAAGCTATGGACCTATTTCAACTGCCTCCCATGACACACACACAGTCCTGTTGTATAAAACATGATTATACAATAAGACCCTCCTGCACACCACAAAAGAAAAGCCCTGCAGATACCAGTGTTCAGTTCATATGCGCTGTTAACCTATCAAATAAAACCTTGAAGGAGGGGGATGGGGACTAAAAGCTAGCTACATTACGAGTCAAACATTTGGAAAATAAGGCTGCATTTATTTAATCTGAAATACAATAAAACTGTAATACTGTGAAATATTACAGTTTTAAAAAATAGCATACAATGCTTTTAAAAACATCTTAATTATTCCAAACATTTGACCTGCAGTGTAGATCAGAGTAAACCAGCTGAGAGCTTAGGTTGGTTTAATATGTTTTTTTTTTTCAGAAACATATAAAGGACCTGTGCACGACTCTCCTGTTCTCACCATCATATCAATGTGGTAGAGCGTCCCAACAGATGCGAAGCAGCCGTTCTCCTTTTGCTGTCGCTTTAGCCAGTCCTTTGCCTGATCGATGTTAGTCTGATCTATAAATATATAGTTCTTTGCCCCACCAAAACTCTTCATCACAAATGCAGTTAGCCTGAGAAAACAATAGAAATTACTGTAAAATACCCATAATTGGATAACTCAGCCTTAATAGTTTTCAGGATGTTTCCTTGTAGAAGGTTCATGTGGACTAGGTTTTTCCTTTTCCAAAAACAACTTCTTACAAGAAGGGCGTTAAATCCATATACAGGAAGGCAAATTCCACTGCAAGACCTTAGTTAAGCAACTAAATGCTTTCATTGTCTCTGTACCAGACTCACCAGGTGTTACCAGAAGGATCACTCATCCCAAAAGCACTGTAAGATCCATCATGATGCTTGTATGTCAGCTCCCTCTGATAGCCTGCAACACGAGAAGGAAACAAGTCTGATATGTTAGTCAAGCCTTGATTGCCGTATGCTATTAGTATACTTCTTTTAAACTAAAAATAGGAAAGTGTACTCTTAGTCTATTTTTATGTACTTCTCAGAAATGTGCTTTATGTACCTCAGAAATATACTTAAATTGACATTTAAGTATACTTGATTTTTACTTAGAAAAAGTGTAAATATATTTGAGCAATATTGTTATATGGTAGGGGGTGCTATTACACATCTTCTGTACAGAAGCTGCAAAACACAAGCGAAGAAGAAACCGAAACAACAGATGCTTCCACGTGTATTTAACACAATCATCATTCATAAAACAGCATCAAAACTGTGTAACGTTGTGGAATAAAATGTGACCCATGAAGAGGTAGTAATGACTGTCAAGCTTCATAGTCTTTTGTTCAAGTTTTTGTTCAAAATGTTGTTTTTTTATTTTTTATTATTATTTATGAAACTTACCCACATTCAAGTGTTTGTAAAAAAGAATGCATCAAGCAAGAACGAAATGTTTATGATTTACAAGCAGATACTTCGTTCTTTTTTTTTTTTTTTTTGAGATATTCATATAACAAAACATATAAATTAATACCTAAATAGGGACATAGTAGTACACTTAAAGCATGATGTAAAGTTCACTTAAAGAAAACTTACGAGTATACTTGCAGTATAAAACTATTTAAACTAGCATTTAATTAGTAAACTATCAGTATACCTGTAAGTTCACTTTTAGTATAGTTGCAGTACAAACTAAAACATAGCTATATACTAGTTGTGTACTCACAGTTTACTACTGTTATACTTAAAGTATACTTAAATGTATAATTTTATAAACTAGAAAGTGGGTCAATTTAGTCCCGAAGGAGTATTGAAAAAGTACACTTACAAGAATACTACTAGTACTAGTACATTGACATTTGTATACTTACTACATAAAGTGTACTTAGTAATACACTTGAACTTTACTTAAGTATATTTGAAGTATACTTCTTTTTGGTATGGGTATATGCAGGTTTGCTGAAAAGGGGGCAACTGGACCTTTTGGTTTTTTTTTAAATTAATTTAACAAAGTTCAATATTTCGATATATTAAGATTTGATTCTCCATGGAGTTAATTCAACTGTCAAATCCATCTAATGGAATTTACAAGCTTTAAAAAAAATAGTTTGAAAAAATTGCAAATTTTCTGTAAACTGATATTGTTACAATTTTATTAAAATAAATTCATTTTAGAATCAGTATTGTTGCTTTGCTTTACAGCAAAATTTTCAAACATATTTGTACTTAATAATAATGTACTTATTATAATATTTATAATGTACTTCATGAATATTATTTACTGTATCTTCAATTTTACAACAGTTTTCCTCACCGCTCTGCAGGAAGGTTATAGCTCGGTTTTTAATCTCAGGAGTGAGCTGCCCGCTGCTCTCCAGGTACTGAAGGATGTAGATATTGGGGGCAAAAACCAGCATGTTCTGCTCTCCACAACCATATGGCATAGCCAACAGATCAGCGATGTTCTTCAGAGCACGACCCATCAGATCACCTATGGAACAAACAGCCATATAACCGTCAGTATAATTAAAATCAATTCTATTGATTACACAGTATTTAACCTTTTCATACTTATACAGTATACACAGCAATCTATTCACATTATGTACATTTGTCAACACATCTTTTAGGCTCACCCAGAACAGTGATGAAGCATTTGGCAGAATCCTTGACAAACACTTTGGGTAGAGTGAGAGAGACTGATGTGTTGTATGGACCGTCTAATGGAATAGAAAACAAAACGTCAGGTTTTTTTCAAAACATGAGGTCATACTGTACTTTACTACAGACAATCATGTATTTCATATCTTGTGGAAATGACACTGGGCTAAAACTGGAAGCTTTTTAGAAACATTTAACCAGTGCAATACCTTGCATCATTGACTTCCACTGTAAGTGCATTACTGTGAACAGGATTTTTGCTTATTTTTACAAATTGAAGGTCAAAATTATTATTGTGGTATTGGGTTGCTGAGAGCATGCTTCAGAGGTTAACCGTCTATTAAAGACGGAATATTTTTTTTCTTAATTTTTCTTTTAATTGACAACACAACACACTGTAATGCCACTAACCTGTTAAGCAGATGAGTTCATTCTGAGTGATTGATTGTTTAGTTCCCTCTGCCTGAAAAAAACACGTTTCAACACAGTATGACCAAGAATGTGTATTAAGAAAGCAATCATGGTTTCTGAAAGCTCACACGCAGTAAAGACACATACCTGCACAAGAACACTCTGCATCACAGCATCAACTCTGCCTTTGTCCGGCAAAGTCACCTCTTCATTGCCACACAGTTCTTGGCTCTTCACCGCCTCAGCGCGCACTGTAATGTTCACCTTTCCTGTAGAACACACACATTAGTGACAGTGGATTTAAGTCACAGAAGAAACAATGTACCCCTGGGGCCTGCAATAATACAACAAATCTGTGACAGTCAAGGCAGTAAGTGGTAAAAAGAAAGTCCACCCAAAAATGAAATTCTCTCATCATTTACTCACCTCCATATTATTCCAAACCTGTATGTCTTTGAAGAAAGTCGGAAACCGAACTATTTCAAATTCCCATTGACTTCCATTAAGTGTTTGATAACCATAACCAACATTCTTCAAAATATCCTTTGTATTGGCAGAAGAAAGAAATTCATACAGGTTTGGAATTGCATGAGGGTGAGTAAATGATGACAGAATTTTTCATGTTTGGATGAACTATTCCTTTAAGACATTCCTATTACGAGGGTAATACCATGTCTTGGTAGAAACATGAAATAAACTTTTCAGTTTGGGGAAGTATGTTGAAGTAAAAAAATTTATTTCTGTTTGTTTTTGCTCATATAGAAGTTAAAGTATCTGGCTTACCCAGTTCAGAGGGTGTAACAATCCACTGGAAGGTTTGGCTCTCTTCAGAGCAAACACACTGAGTGTAAGTGCAGCCTTTGCACGGCTGAACGGTGAACTGCGGTGAGTTTGCCAGGGTGACCTTCACCTTTATTAAGAGATTAAGAGATTTGTACAGTGGCAGCCTACAGGAAATGGTTTTACTACAGATGCTTGCAAAAGCGCTTCAGTATAAGCTAGTAAACACATTAAGGGGGCTCACCATTATACATTTGGGGAGGTAGTTGAATACAGTGGCTTTGAGAGTGAACGTCTCCTCACGGATAACGGAGTAAGGGAGAGTGAGGCTCACAAAAAAGGGCTTGAAAGCAATGAGATCAGTCTTGGGGGCCACTCCAAACCCAGAATTAGATGTGCAGAAAGCCCCTGCTGCCCATTTAGTGATGGTGTCCGGGACAGTCTTTGTTAAGTCCACAGATCCTGATTTCCTGGTGAATGAAAAACATGAATTTTGTATTTTAAAAAGTTTTAAAAAGCACTGAAGCAGTTGTTGATTTTCTTTAAATATATATATTTTTTGCGTAATTAAATAGGACTGTATACAGTACATAAAGTAATGTCCTGGTGTAAGATACATACCCTACAGCTATAAGATCCCATATCCAAGTTTCTAGAAAGGATTTGCGTATGTTCTCAGTACGTTTTTCCACATTTGGAGGCAAAACCACGTCCGATTCAGGCATATTCACACGCATACTGTTTTCCACATCAACTATTTGAATTGAGAGTTTGTAAATACAATCGGATAAACAAGGGCATTTCCAAATCCTAAAAAATTTAAGTTACTTACATCCCAAGCTCCCATCATTGTCCATAATAGCTGTTTGAATAGACAGTTTGTAAATACATTCAGATTTCAGAAAAGGGCATTTCCAAATCCTTAAAAATTCAATGTACTTACATTCTTTCTTATACGTATTATAATAATGACAAACAACAGGTGCTTTCACATCAGAGTTGGTAGCGATTTTGATTCCAACTGCCTAGGAAGAAGCAATTGTTACAGTATGTTATTGTGTGTAAGATGAATAGTGTACAGTGAGACACTGGAGGACCTCTGAAATAAGAAATGGGAGATGTCGTGTATCTTACTTTAAAGATGTTGTAGACGTCATTTTTGTTGTCGTAGTAAGGGTAATAGATGCGGGAACGTTTGCGCCTTGCAGGTTCAGCAAGGGAGGGTTTGCGCCTTGAAGGTTCACCAAACGGAATTACTTCCCAGGGATATCGACAAGGGTAAGGCTCCAACTCCTCAATGTTGTATGGGTAACCTGACAAAATCTGGACTGGTAACATTTTAAAGACCTGTAGAATAATAACAGATATTGACCCTTAACAGTGACAAGGTAATTTCCTTATAATCACAAAAAATTAAATTCCCATAAGTGTCCATGCTAAATAATAATACTAATTATAATAATAATTGTAACACATGTAACACATGGTTTCAATTGAACAATTCTAAAAATGTCATTGGTGTATCTGCCGATACATATATTTGTTACACTGTATGATTTTTTTTTTAACTTGTAAGCAGTGAAGCAATATATATATATATATTTTAAATATTAAAATATTGTTTTTGTTTTTTGTTAAAATACTAAATGATATAAAAGATTTTGTTAATTAAAGTTAATGTTTCTTATTAAAAACTGTATTTCTTTTATTAAGGTTATTAAGGTTTATTAACAGTAATCGTTCTGACATATTTCACGTCATCCTCTGACATTTTTACCTTATTTTTTACTCCCCAAAAAGTATCAAAATGAATTTTAATTTAGAAATGATAAATATGTCTCTTATGAAAGATGTGTATTGAACTAATTTTCCAAATTAATCAAATTTGATACTTAAA
>JAHKKF010535861.1:0-16259 GCA_019740295.1 Labeo calbasu | reverse complement strand
ATATATATATATATATATATATATATATATATAGTAGTCAACATTTGAAGTGGATCAAAAAAAGTTACTCAAAGTTGTCCTAAGACAAGAACAGTTATTCTTTTTGGTTTTTGGTTTAAATTTAATGAAAGGTTTTGATCCACTTCAATTGTTGACTACTGTATATATGTGTATATTAAAAAAGAAAATGTTAAATATTTTATATCTCAGAATGTTAGTGGCCAATGTTAGTATATATTATATTACAATACAATATATAATATAATATAATATAATATAATATAATATAATATAATATAATATAATATAATATAATATAATATAATATAATATAATATAATATAATCAAGCACTTAAGGCAATTAAGCATATAAGAAAAAAGACATTACATATTAGCTGTGTCTACATAAATCAATGATAAAAAGCATTTTTGGCAAATCCAGCATGGTATTTACCATAGAAATATGATTTTTTAAAAATATTTATGACTGTTATAGCGCCAGTTTTGGTACGACCCCCTAAAAACTTTGCATGCTTGTTTAGAATCACCTGTTACATGTGCTCAGCAGGTTTTGTGAAGTTTTGAGTTTTCCTTTAGGCTTTATAGGATTTTGGGTAAATTTGGACAGGCCCCTTTCCTAAACAACCCCGTTATAGCCTTCCAAAGGGTAAATTTAAACATTTTTGGGATAACTACTGGCCTAGAGAGTCCAGAGAACTGTACTACATTGTTTTTTTTTCCAGAATGAGTGAAAAAACCTAGGACTAGTTTGCAAAAGTATGTTTTTACATCTTCTCAATCATTTAACAAACAATTTGACTGACAGTAGCGGTTCTAGAAGCAAAGTTGTCCGGAATGAGGAGCTCTATCATATAACCCCTAAGATCTTTAGGGCCGTGAATCTAACAGCCCTAACGAGTTTCGTTCCTATCGGCCTTCGTTAGTCTTGTCTTAACAGGTGCTCAATCCTTGTCGGCCAATGGCGGCCATGTTTTTTGAGATACACAAATGTCCTTGTAGGCAAATGTGGCAATTCGGACCAAGACACCATTTTCATGGTGACAGGACAACTGGTTTCGCAGTTATTGGCATTTTTATGTTTTTTCCCCATTCAAAACACCACCAAGTGGCCAAGCTCTGTGATTTTTGTCCTGTGACCTCAGACTGAGCTCTTACATAACTGTTCTGAGTTTGGCGGAGACACCTCATTCCACATTTTACTAAAAGAGCCTGCGGTTTAGGAGTTATGAGCGATTTCATATTTTTGATCGCTGTAGTGCCTCCATCAGGCCTTGGTCACGTTGTAGGCGGTGTGAGTACTACCATCCCTCCAAGTTTCAAGTCTCTACGACTTACGCTTTGGTCTGCACAATCAGTTTTACGTGGAGATCGCCGATCTGTGACTATTCTACGAGCTTGAAACCCTAATAATATAATATATACTCGTCATCTTAACGTTATCTTATCATTAACAAACCGCATATTTGATGTTTAAACAATTACATTCTTGCCTAAATGCCTAAATAACTACATTCCGTGACACAAAAATAGTATTATTTATACAATTATAGTGGATTTGGGCATCTGCCATGACACTCGCTGTGAGAAATACTGCAAGCGGAGTGATACAAACGGTGAAACAGTTGGAGTGCTGTTATCACTAGAATATCACACCACTGAAAAAGGCTCTCAGCCAATCAGATTCAAGGTCCAAAAAGAACTGTTGTATAAAAGATAATATATTTAATTTGAAGAAATAAAATTATATATGCAATTAAAACGAATTTTAACATACAGTAGCAACAAATTATAAAGCTAGGTAGCATAGATTTGGTTTCAGAAGAATCTGAGGAGAAAAGATAGAGTTCATATATTTATTGAAATCATATTTAAAAAGTAATATTCTGGCTTTTGAAAGCAGACGGCATAGGCTGTGAATCTGTGAGGCAGGAGACTCGAGTAAAAGTCTCCAATGAATCTCACTGCTTTCTAGGAGAAATAATTAAATATTTATGTGATCGTATTTGTAATTTTTCTTTCCCACACACCAGCCAGTTCCCCTTCCGCTAATATACAGAATCTCTAGCTGACTGAAGCCCCAGATTGAGAGCTGAATATGGAAAGGCAGCACATCTGTCATGTCGAGACCCTCAGTGATCTCTGATGCCAATAACCTTCTGCTCTCTGGAGGGCCGTGGCACTGCTGGGGCAAAACGAGCAGCAATAAGTGCTAATGCCTTCCTGTTGCCTCCATATTCCGATCATGCCAGGCTCATTCCGGGCCACTTTGTATGCATCCGTGGCCTGCTAGCAGCACAAACACACTCGGTGCCGTCTTCTCCATGGACAGGCCTGCAGACTCTTACATGTGCTGTATGCATAATGCCCGGTTGGCCGTCTCTCTCCCTGCACTCCTCCATCAAGTGATTGATGTTTTGCTGTCACCAGCCTCTGAGAAAGCACTAAGCGAGTCGCTGTTCTCTCTGCTCGGTCTCACCTGAAGTTTTTTTTTCTGTTTTTATTTAAAAATGTAGGGAACAGAACCAGATTTGGTTCTCCTCGCAGTCCAAAGGAAGGGTAAAGCAGTAGGGTGTAAAAATAATGGGTTATGTATGGATTCAAGAATGTGTGTAAATGAGAGAGCAGGGAATGTGACGTCTTCTGCCTCACTGTAACCCTCACGTTCCCTCGTGCCCCTGAGATGAGGACAGGGAGACTGCAGGATGTGTGAATTTGACAAATGGAGCCACTAAGCAGCTTTCCTTCCCTCCGTGTGCGTCTTCAGAGCCCTTGAGAGATACACCAGTGCCTGGGGAGACGGCTGGAGAACACACTCCTGGTTTAAGATTGTGTGTGTGTGTGTGTGTGAAAGTATAAAAACTGAGGTAATGATTTCCTACTACCTAGAGCACAATATTCATAAGTACTCATCACATCAGGACAATTTTAATATAACTTTTTAATCAACGACGCACACAGAACACAACTGTGAGGCACTACACTATCACAGCAACCGATAGCTTGTTAGAATACTTTTGTATGTTTATATTTATTTTCTATTTATGAACAGCAGTTTTTTTTAAAAAACTAAAATAATCTGATGTAATCTAATCTAATTTAATCTAATCTAATCTAATCTAATCATCTAATATAATATAACATAATATAATATAATATAGTTGAAACAAATCTAATCTAATCTAATATAACATAGTTGAAATAATCTAATAAAGTATAGTAAAAAATAAGTGCTAACAAAACAGAAACTAACTCAATACTTTAAAGTCTTTATGAAGTTTATAATATAATATAATATAATATAATATAATATAATATAATATAATATAATATAATATAATATAATAAATTTATACTAGGATATTTCAAAATCTCTTGTCAAGTATATAATATTAGTTTAAATAATCTATTAAAATATAGTACAAAATAAATGCGAACACAAAACAGAAACTAACTAACTAACTAACAGGATATTTCAAAGTCTTTATGAAGTTTAATATAATATAATTAGGGCTGTCAGTTTAACGTGGTAACTTAATTAATTAGTTATGAAAAAGACATTTACTGCTACCTGCTGGCAGATTTAGTTTCTTATTTAGAGTATCATTTCATTGAAAAAAAAATATATGTAAAAAAAATAAATAAAAATAAATAATAATAATAATAATAATAATAATAATAACATTAAAGGCATAGTTCACCCCAAATAAATTAAATACTGTCATCATTTACTTACCCTTTCAAACCTTTCTTTTGAAGAACATAAAAGAAAGTATTTTTAAAACTGTTGGTAAAAAAGCTGTTTTGGTTACCATGACTTTCATTATATGAACAAAAATACTGAAATGTTTCTCAGATTATCTTCTTTTATGTTCCATAGTTTATATTAGGCGGTTGCAGCCTAAATGTTTATGTGTAATAAATTTAATGTTAAATCATATAAAATATTTGCTACTTTCTCATTTAACACAAAAATAGCTTTAAATAATCTTTTGTGGGTATTTTCAGTCAAATTTATTTCGCGATTAGTTAGATGAATTAATCAACACAACACGTAATTAATTAGATTACAAATTTTAATCAAGTGACAGCCCAAAATATAATATAATACAATATAATAATAATAATAATAATAATAATAATAATAATAATAATAATAATAATAATAATAATAATAATAAAAAAATAATACTAGGACATTTCAAAATCTCGTCAAGTATATAATTGTAGTTTAAATAATCTATAAAAAAATAGTAAAAAAAATAAATGCGAACACAAACAGAAACTAACTAACTACAACGATATTTCAAAGTCTTTGTGAAATTTGATATAATATAATAATATAATATAATATAATATAATATAATATAATATAATAGTCATCTAGTTATGTATATAATATAATATAATACAATAATATAATATAATATAACAAATTAGTTATGTAGCTACAGTCGTGCTCAAAATTATTCATACCCTTGTTAAATATGANAAAGTCTTTGTGAAATTTGATATAATATAATAATATAATATAATATAATATAATATAATATAATATAATAGTCATCTAGTTATGTATATAATATAATAATATCATATAATATAATATAATACAATAATATAATATAATATAACAAATTAGTTATGTAGCTACAGTCGTGCTCAAAATTATTCATACCCTTGTTAAATATGATCAAAGAAGGCTGTGCAAATAAATCTGTATCATTAATCCTTTTGATCTTTTATTTAAAAAAACACACACAAATCTAACCTTTCATTGTAGAATAAGATTTAAATTTTTTTTTCTCTAATACGCACTGGCCATTATTAATCATACCCTTTTATTCAATACTTTGTACAACCTCCTTCTGCCAAAATAACAGCTCTGAGTCTTCTCTATAATGCCCGAGAAGTTTAGAGAACATCTGACAAGAGATCAGAGACCATTCCTTCATACAGAATCTCTCCAGACGGTCAGTTTTTAAATTTTTTAACTGTTGGTATTTGTTAAAATTCACGATGCCATCTATCTGAACAAGATGTCCAGGATCTCTGGCAGAAAAATAGGCCCATGACATTAAGGACACAGCAGTATTTTTCATTGTACACATGGGGTACATTTTTATCCCTGTGTGCACCAAACCCATCTTGAGTGTTTTCTGTTAAAAAGCTAATTTTTTAGTTTAATCTGACCATAGAACCCAGTCCCGTTTGAAGTTCCAGTAGTGTCTAGCAAACGAATATGACATTTTTAAATGAAGCATCAAATGGATAAACAATGCGGACTTATTCTCACAGCCTTCTTTGATCATATTTACCAAGGGTATGAATAATTTTGACTTTTAACTGTATGTATATAATATTAGTTTAAATAATCTAATATAATGTAATAAAAAAATAATGAGAACACAAAACAAAACAGAAACAAACAAACAAATAAACACCAGAATAGTCTATTAAGTTTAAATAATCCACATAATAAAGCTTTTATTTGTCAGTACTAACTTGCTTTGGCTCATATCTTTAATAGTCACTGGTTACTGAATTTGCACGCACAGATTAGATTTTCAAATAATTTCATTTGATTTGGATCAGACCAAAGTGGCCATCCAGTTTCACCAGGTTGATTCATTTAAGGCCAATTTGCAGACTGGTTGTGAACACAATAGATGTGTGTTATGACACTGACAGCGCAATCAGCTAATCAGAGCGACATTATTGCTGTTATTATTAATATTATTATATTAATATTATTAATATCTGATGAACACCTCTGTGAGTATATATGTGCAAAAGTATTAAGATATAAAGGAAAGGCATTTTTAATTTTTTAAATCTGAAAATAAATTAGAAATTTACTGTATGTTTGCGCATGCATGAAAACTATTAGCTATTGACTATGCAAATGCTGAATCTGTTCTATTCTCCTCTGGCCTTCAGTCTAGGTAAGACTGGAACAATCGACTGAAGCAGAAAGGGAGACAAAGCACAACAACAGCATTTAAAGATTTACACAGACATTTGAGTAATACATTACAAAGCGAAAAATCGTTCCGCAACAATGAGCCACTTCAGGAAACACGAAACACTGCATGCAACACAAGATTTATCCGCAATGGTGTATTTTGCGCTCTGTATTGCCTATTGTGCAGTAAACAGTGTGAAGGAGCAGCCGGTTCGGCTTATAGGGTGAAAACTCAAACTGCATGAAAGAGATTCGCCTCTTTTGCTTCTTTTTTTTACACACCAAACAATTCAAATCCTCAGCTATGCTGCTTCACATATAATCTAGGTATTTTTTGCGGAAAAAGGCTGTAAAATGACAGTAAATAGACATTTATAAGCTATTACACAGAGCGTTTTAATTCGCCTGTGTATTTTTTTTCTCTAGCTTCCGTTTATATTCAACAGAGAACAATCAGCAGAACATTTGAGGTGAATGTATTGCAATCAGTGCTGCAAATGATGGTTTAAAGTTAAAATGATTTAATGATTTGTTTATTACAAACATCTACTGATGGACTGGACTCGTGCGGATTACTTGTGAATTACTGTGATGTTTTTATCAGCTGTTTGGACTCTCATTCTGACGGCACCCATTCACTAACAGAGGATCCATTGGTGAGTGCTCAGCACTTTCCCTTTTTTTTAATTTCACACTTCACAGCAGTAAGTGCAAACCATGGGATTCAGAGAGCAGCAGGATAGACAGACATAGAGAAAGAGATAAAAAGAGGAAGAAACAAAGATAACATGAGCCAGGCTCTTACATTTCAACTCCAGCCGGATGAAATCCGTGTTTCCAAGGTTTTCCAGGAACACGCCATAGGGAGCAGAGGTTTTGAAGTAGAAGGAGATGTCAGCGCTCGTTTCTCCTTGGAAAGTGGAGAAGTGCAGGTACGAGGACGGCGTGTTGAACGATGCCGCGTTCCAGTAGCTTCCTGTAAAACAGAGCAGAGAACAGGCCGAAGGTAAGTTTCGACATCTCAGCTTCTGAGGTCTGCAGTCAAGGTCCTTTTTATCCAATATCTGAACCTGAATGGCATAAAACCACCGTGAAATTCACAACTTTGGCTGACACAAAATGACTTATTGCATTGCCTGATTCTGTATTCTGCACTGTGTCCAGTCTTCAGAGGTCTTTTGTACTCAAAAAACCATTTGAGAAGTGACCTGTACCATCAAAAAACACTTAGGAGGAAACCACTAAACGCGAGGAAAACAACAATTCAATCACACAAGTCAACTCTTGTCACAAATCTGAGTGGAAGTGCAGCGTTCAGGGCTTTAGCTAGTTCCTGCCATTACGGCGGCGAGTGTTGTGTGTACGTCTGTGGGGGAATGGAGAGCGTGCGGTGCCTAAGAGTTATTTCAAAGCCAGCTAGCCAACATCTTTCGTGCTTTGACCCCCACCCATCGTGTAATAGAGGCACACTGAATCCCCACTTATCTGAGTGGAAGACACAAAAATAA
Source organism: Labeo calbasu (assembly GCA_019740295.1). Classification (NCBI taxonomy): domain Eukaryota; kingdom Metazoa; phylum Chordata; class Actinopteri; order Cypriniformes; family Cyprinidae; genus Labeo; species Labeo calbasu. The sequence continues at coordinate 8,767 of JAHKKF010535861.1, read as the reverse complement.
AGTGTCATTTCTCTCGAAGATGATGAGTAGTGCATTTTTCAGGTAAGGGGGATATTTTGGGTGATAGCTGAGCTGAGGGATAAAGTGAGAGATCACTCATAATCAAACACAAGTTTGAGGTAAGCTTATGTTTAGCTCGAATATCTCCGGAGCTTTGCCGTGGACAGTTATTAGACAATCCGTTGCTGGTTTTAACGTGTGGGTACATGTGTGGGTGATAACATGCCAGCTCCGGTTCGTCATTCTGGTGAAATATCTGCTTATACAATTAAAAAATAACATTTGCTACACTGCATTCTGCCGTATAACTGCTGTTGACAAGTATGCTGTGTTTTGGATGCTGGCTTTTGCATCATCTTAACTAGGTATAAAAAAACACATTTACCTGTATTTCTTTTAAACAAAAATCAGAAATTCATGAGATCTTCCATAAAGGAAAATAACTAGCTAACTAACTACCTAACTAAACAAAAACCCTAAAAATGTGCTTTTTGTATAGGTTAAGATGTCATAAATGCTAATTCCAAAAACTTCTCAAATTAAATAATTCAAGAATATTGTATTACAAATATCCAAAGTACATATATCCAATGCAATTGGTGTCTGTATTTTTCACTTTTAAACTTTCTTTTCATCAAGTAATCCTGAAATAAATGTATCATGCTTTTCACAAAAATATTAAGCAGAAACACTTATTAGACATATTTCATCAGCATGTCTGAACAGTCATGTGACACTGAAGACTATGGGAGCCCATTTTCGCCACTGAATACAAAATAAAGGGTAACTGTGACTTTTTATCTCATAATTCTGACTTTTCTCTCAGAATTGCGAGTTATAGTCAGAATAGCGAGATACAAAGTCACAATTGTGAGAAATAAAGTCTTTTTATTCTTTTTCTTATTTTTCCTTGCAATTTCGAGTTTACATTTCGCAATTCTGAGTTTTTTTCCCTCAGAATTGCATGATATAAAAAAGAAAAAAAGAAAAAAAAAGTCATAATTGCGATATATAAACTCGCAATTCTGAGAAATGATGTCGAAATTGTGAGACGTAAACTCGCAATGCTGACTTTTTTTCTCATAATTGCGTGATATAAACTTGCAATTGCAAGAAAAAACTCAGAATTGCAAAAGAAAGTTATAATTGCAAGAGAAAAGCACAAATTGTGAGATGTAAACTAATAATTCTGACTTTTTTCCTCAGAATTGCATGATATAAACTTGCAGTTGCAAGAAAAAAAATCATAATTGTGAGAAATAAACTTGCAATTCTGAGAAATAAACTCGCAATTCTGAGAAATAAAGTTAAAATTGTGTCAGAATTGTGAGATATAAACTAACAATTCTGACTTTTTTCTCAGAATTGCATGATATAAACTTGCAGTTCTGAGAAATAAAGTCAAATAGGGATTTTGTACCAATTCAGATTTTTTTTCTCAGCATTGCATGATATAAACTCGCAGTTGGAAAAAAAACTCAGAATTGTGAAAGAAAATCATAATTGCGAGCTATAAACTTGCAATTCTGAGAAATAAACTCACAATTCTGAGAAATAAAGTTAAAATTGTGAGATGAAAATTAACGATTCTGACTTTTTTTCTCAGAATTGCGTGATATAAACTCAGAATTGCACGGAAAAACTCAGAATTGCAAAAGAAAGTCATAATTGTGAGATATAAACTCAAAATTCTGAGAAATAAAGTTGCAATTCTGTGAGATGTAAACTAACAATTCTGACTTTTCTGAGATAATAAAGCTGCAATTCTGAGAAATAAATGTTGACAAGTATGCTGTGTTTTGCATCATATACACATGGTATATATATATATATAAAAACATTTACCTGTGATTTGTTTTAAACTAAAATCAGGAATTCATGAGACCTTCCATAAAGGAAAATAAGCCTAAAATGTGCTTTTTGTGTAGGTTAAGATGTCACAAATGCTAATTCCAAAAACTACCCAATATAATAAAATAAGAAAATTGTATTGCAAATATCCAATAATAATTATACTTAAAATACATTTGGTGTAATGTATTTTCTTTTTTTTTTTAAAGAAAAAAGTACTTCAGCAAGGCTGCATTAAATTGATTAAATGTGATAGAAAAGACATGTATGATGTTACAAACTGCTGTTCTTTTAAACATTTTCATCAAGGAAGAATTGTGAAAGAAAGTTATATCTCACAATTTTGACATTTGAATTGTGAATTTATTTCTCAGAATTGCGTGATATAAACTCGTAGTTGCAAGAAAAAAACTCAGAATTTGCGAAAGTCATAATTGTGGGATATAAACGTGCAGTTCTGAGAAATAAAGTCGCAATTCTGAGAAAAAAAGTCAAAATTGTGAGATGTAAACTGACAATTCTGACTTTTTTCTCAGAATCACCAATTTTTATTGTGCAATTGTGACTTTTTTTTCAGAACTGCGAGTTTATATAACAATTTAGACTATTCCTCAGAATTGTGAGTTTATATCTCAATCTTGCAACTGTGTTTATATCACGCAATTCTGAGACAAAAAGTCAGAATTGACTTTATAATATGCAGCAGCAAGTTATTAAGTCAGAATTGTGAGACAAAAACTTGCAATTCTGAGAACATATGAGCCTTTTTTCCCCACTGAACTTGACTCACATTTGTGAGTTTATATCTCACAATTCTAAGAAAAAAAAGTCAGAACTGTGAGAAAAAAAGTCTGAAAAAAATACGGACTTTATGTATTGCTATTCTTTTCATTTCAAAATTCTGAGAAAAGTCAGAATTGTGAGTTAAACATATCTTTCTGACCCCAAACATTTGAACGATAGTGTATCTGGACTGATTTTTTTACACAAAAACCTATGTCCTAAATCTCTTTAAAGAAAACAGGTCAAAAATGGCTAAAAGACAATAGTAGCTAACTAGCATAACCAGCAAAATTTCTCTGCTCAACCAGTTTTACCAGAAAGACCAGCAGCTAATCCATCTATACACTAGATTGAAAATTCCTGCTGCATGCAGGGATATTTTATAGGCACTTTCTTCCACTATTCAACAATGTCGTAATAAATAAACTGGAGAATGTCTGACTGAAATATTTTTTGCTCAGCTACTGGCTAAATGCTAAACCACAAACACGGAGTGACAGACACAAACACAGCGCCATTAATAATGACTGAGATCAGATTTATCCCTAGACATTTACTGTGACACATGTGCTTTAAATCAGAAAGCTTAATAACGTTAGCTCTGCTCTAATGTCGTGCATAAAACAACTGTATGGAAAGGAGGAGAGCAGAACACACAGAATAAAAGATCTAAGGAGGGAAAAAACAGAATGTGATGGAGAGGAACACTGCGACAACGGACCGGAGAGATATTAGAGGATGATGTCATCTCAAGACAGATGGAAACAGAGAAACAGAAAGAGAGAGAGAGAGACTACACTGTAAAAACAGATTTTTCAAAGTTGTAAAAAACAATTATCAAAGTTTACAATAAGGTGACATTTGTTAACATTAGCTAATGTATTAAATAACATGAACAAACAATGAACAATACATTACAGCATTTATTAATCTTTGTTAATGTTAGTTCATAAAAATACAGTTGTTCATTGTTTGCTCATGTTAGTTTACAGTTCATTAAGCAATGTTAACAAACAACTTTTCATTTTTTAATAATACATTAGTAAATGTTGAAATTAATATTAACTAATATTAATAAATGCTGTAGAAGTATTGTTAATTCTTAGTTCATGTTAGCAAAACTATTGTTAAAGTTCACCGAATAATAAAAAAGATCCCCCAACTGCTCCCCGGAAGTGTTGGGCATGATACTTTAAAAAAGTAATTAGCTATAGTTACTAGTTACTTCACATAAACAGTAACTGAGTGTTCATTTCTGTTTGAAACTGCAGTGGTACGTATTTTCGTGTCTTTCGAAATAGTTCTCACAGGTATGTTTATTAATTTAAATCTTTATTACATCCTTTCTTCCTTGAAACACAAAAGATACAGATTTTTCATTTGCTATTTTTTAGTGAGGGATTCATTTGGACTGATTCATTAAAAGAACTGTCTTCATAACGTTCATCTGCATTGTTCAAGCTGTACATCAGTGCTTGCATGCATCCAGTGAAGACAATGGAATAGAAAAACTGTCTTTGTATCCATATCACACACACACAAATCAGACCGCAAGTAGTTAAATTTCTGCAGATTCAGCATCACTGCTGTATAAAACTACCGGTGTGTACCTGCAAGAAATGTTCACTCCATCAGCACCGAATGCCAGGGGAGTCAAGGTCCCGTTCTTTTTCTTTCTCACAGCCACCTATATCCCATAATTCTCTTTCTGTGCAAACAAAAAACTCCCTAAACTTCCCCCAATGCTTATTTGTCCCTGTACTCACTTGTTCCGTGAATAATTCACCAATGTGTTTCTGTGGCGACTGAAGTATGAGAAGAAGCGGCCATTAGGGAGGTCTGGGCTTATCACAGCAGCACAGGAACAGCTCTTTTATTCAAGCTTGCTGAATGTAAGACTCTCAGACTATCAGTTTGTCTTTAAAGCGCCGTCCATTAATACCCAATGTTCCAGCGCATACGCATTTAATTATTTGCCGATTTGCAGAATTTTCAATGGGAGCTGGTGTTTTTTGGAACGACGTGGGGCGTTTTTAAATCAGGCTTAATAAGGTGGTACACGTGGCTGATTAAATATGGCTGCAAAAGGCTGTGAAACAATTCACAGTTCACCCTGTAGATAAGCTTCGCTGTCCTTCCTCACTGAAGGATTACAATCTTGTGTTAGAAATGGAATGTTACACTGATTGTTTCAAAGCATCTCAATTTCACGCGTGTCACTTCTGGTTAGGATTTTTTTTTCGGTTCGGAGTTTTGAGTGATGTCCAGATGTAAACCGATTCAATAAGATTTGGAGTGTTCTTGAGCTGTGACAAAAGTGAATGGATGTTTGGATGTTTCTTGAGCTTTTTACTTTAACAGTCAAGGACAACGTCAGCTGAGGTGTTCGGCTGTGAAGCACTTCAAACAGATTTGCATTGATACATAATGTTAAAAAAAAAAGAACTCTGGTCTCTTGGTTTAGATTCTGCATCTACTACTTTCAACAACATCCCCGGTAAACCATGTTGTAGAAATGCAAAGTACATTTCAGATGACAAATGCATGCTGATTATGAATTCGCTGACTGAGCGTTACTGTTTGCCAAATGTTTCATTCAGCTACAGCAAATTCCCTATGCCAAAGAGCGAAACTTGTAAAGTTGGACGTAACAGCAGTTCTTTTGGACAGCGCTGAGGAAAACTGTTCCTTTGAGGTGCCAACATGAGTCATTGCTTTAGAGCAGGAGACTTGCCTTTAAATGGGGATGTAATAACAGATGTGGATATAAAACTAGAGGCAATTCCAGGGCCAGAGCCAAATTCACAGGTGTTGCTGGTAATGTGGGTTTCTTACACACTGTACAGTAAATAGTGACCTTCAGTTACCAACGATAAATAAAAAAATAAAAATAAAATAAACTAGTAAATAAACCTGCAACTGGCCGCTGACTTTATTACTTTATTAGGTCCCTACAGCATATTTTGACCAGTGAATCTAAATTATTTTTCCGTAACTTTTTCAGTCATGTTTATTAATATCTGACATGTATGTTGATTTAATAATTATCAAATAATATTTTACTGAGAATGCACTTGCAAAGAGCAATTTCTAACTAATAACTATTTTACTTAACTAGAATTTATCTATTTATGTATAATTATAGCTTTAAAAATTATATTCACAATATAAATTTAAGTCTAAATAACAATATAATGATTAACAGTTAAAAGTCAAAATAACGCTTTAGGAATTTAAAGTTTTTAGGGCTGAAAATCAATCTGAAAATTCCATGATACTTTCCAGGTTTTCCATAATAATAGTTTTACTCTGCAATAATGCGTTAAATTGACCAAAAGTAACAGATTTTTTTTTTTTAAATATTATAAAAGATTTCTATTTCAGATAAAATCTATTATTTCTGTTCAGAAAAAAAGTTTTTAAGCCTGAAAATCAATTTGAAAATTCCATGATACTTTCCAGGTTTTCCATAATTTAGTACTTTTACTCAGCAATGATGCATTAAATTGATCAAAAGTGACAGTAAAAACTTTTAAAATATTATAAAGGATTTCTATTTAAAATCAAATCTATTCTTTCTGTTCATCAAAGAAAAAAAACAAAACTAAAATAATTATTTAAAAAAAAATTTAAGAATCATGATATTTTCCAGGTTTTCCATAACAATTTAATAGTTTTACTCAGCAATGATGCTCAAATTGATCAAAAAAAAAAAAAAAAAACTTGAAATATTATAACTATTTGAAATAAATTATATTCTTTCTGTTCATCAAAAAAAATAAAAATAAAAATAAATAAATAAATAAAATAAAATAACTGTAAGAATTTAAAAGTTTTTAGGCCTGAAAATTAATCTGAAAATGCCATTATATTTTCCTGGTTTTCCATAATTTAAAACTTTTACTGAGCAATGATGCCTTAAATTGATCAAAAGTGACAGTAAAAACTTTATATTATAAATATTATAAAAGACATCTATTTCAAATGAATTCTATTCTTTCTGTTAATCAAAAAATAAAATTAAAAAAAATATAATATAAAATAAGAGTTTCGAGTTTCATCAGAAAAATTAAGCAACACACCTGTTTTCAACATTTATAATAATAAGAGATGTTTCTTGAGCAGCAAATCCACATACACGATTAAAGAATTTAATGTTTTTAGGTCTGAAAATCAATCGAAAAATTCCATGATATTTTCCATAACAATTTATTACTTTTATTCAGCAATGATGCATTAAATTGATCAAAAGTGACAGTAAAAACTTTTAATATATTATAAAAAATTTCATAACAATTTATTACTAAATATTAATTTATTTATTATTTCATAACAATTTATTACTTTTACTCAACAATGATGCATTCAATTGATCAAAAGTGATAGTAAAAACTTTTAAAATATTATAAAAGATTTCTATGGCAAATAAATTCTATTCTTTCTGTTCATCAAAATAATAAAATAAAATAAAATAACATAAAATAAACACTTTCTGGTTTCCCCAGAAACATTAGGCAACACAACTTGTTTTCAACACTGATAATAATAATAAATGTTTCTTGAGCAGCAATTTAGCATATTAGAATGATCTCTGAAGGATCATGTGACACTGAAGACTGCTGAAGCTGCTGAAAATTCAGCTTTGCATCACAGAAATAAATAACATTTTAAAATGTATTAATTTGTTATATTAAATTGTAATAATATTTCACATTATTTCATTACTGTTTATACTGTATTTTCTAATCAAATCTAATAAATGCAACCTTGGTGAGCATAAGAGACTTCTTTCAAAAACATCTTACAACTCTAAACCTTTGAACGGTACTGTATCATTTTGTCACACATGCAAAAAAATAATGATTTCACAGCTTGGAAGTGCGTTTTGAAGCAAACCATCTACTAAAACTGGACAGACACAACAACTTAAAATAAAAATGAGAGAATAAAATCACTTCAATAGCTTCAAGTGGTGGAGCACAGTGCAGCATTATCAGGCGACCTACAAACAGACTGATGGCAATTCTGAAGCAGCAGTCCTTTATAGTAAAGCACAGATCTTTGTGTGCATGCGAAAGCAATATCACAACGGTAGCATACAAAAAGGCACCTCGAGTGTTATTTATGCTGTGCTAAAGTGCTATAAAATTCTGCAACTGGAGTGTTTTGCAAAAGTGTACAACAAGCGAAGGCCCAAAATATCTTACATTCCAAAAAAGCACCATTTCTACAGTCAAGCGTAGTGATAACAGCATCTTGTTTTTCTCTTCAGCAGGAACAGGGAGTGTTTGTCAGGACAGAGGGGAAGATGGATGATACAACACACAGTAAACAACTTGCAGCCTTCAGCCAGGAAGGTGGAAGTTAGAAAATTGTTCACCCTGCAACATGACCGTGACCCATGAACAGCTGAAGGACCACAGGAGGCCGAATGGCCGTGACAGAGCTAGAAATAAAGTTTTCAACACTTTGATTCAAGTTTTCTTAAAGGGATAATTCACCCAAAAATAAAATTTCTGTCATTAGTTCCGAAACCCGTTAGACTTTCGTTCATCTTCAGAACAAAAATTAAGATATTTTTGATGAAATACGAAGAGCTGACCCTGCACAGACAGAATTCTCATTTCGACGGCACCCATTCACTGCAGATGATCCATCAGTGAGCAAGTGATGTTATGCTACACTGATCAAAATTATAAATGCAACACTTTTGTTTTTGCCCCCATTTTTCATGAGCTGAACTCAAAGATCTAAGGTTTTTTCTATGTACACAAAAGGCCTCTTTCTCTCAAATATTGTTCACAAATCTGTCTAAATCTGTGTTAGTGAGCACTTCTCCTTTGCTGAGATAATCCATACACCTCACATGTGTGGCATATCAGGATGCTGATTAGACAGCATGATTATTGCACAGGTGTGCCTAATGCTGGCCACAATAAAAGGCCACTCTAAAATGTGCAGTTTTATCACACAGCACAATTCCACAGATGTCGCACGTTTTGAGGGAGCATGCAATTGGCATGCTGACTGCAAGAAATGTCCACCAGAGCTGTTGCCCGTGAATTGAATATTCATTTCTCTACCATAAGCCGTCTCCAAAGGCGTTTCAGAGAATTTGGCAGTACATCCAACC
>JAHKKF010535857.1:0-32289 GCA_019740295.1 Labeo calbasu | reverse complement strand
ATATACCTGTTTGTTGTTGTTTTGACCCTGCCTGTTTCTCGACCATGTCTTTGCCTCGTCGTATTAATAAAAGCTTGCAGATGGATCCGCTCGCCTCTTGTCTCACTCACTCCGTTACATGCTCACACCTGTTACTTGCCACAGGTGTGTCTAAATACAAATTACAGGAGCATCACATGCTTGAAAACAATTTTGACAAGGTGCCAATAATTTTGTCCAGTCCATTTTTGAGTTCTGTGTGAAATTTTATCAAGTTTGACTTTTCTTCTCTGTTTTTTTGTTTTGTTGCACTGCAAACAAAAACAATAAGCACATGAATACCAAAACATTTGCAATTGGAACAATTTTCTGAGAGAAGTGTTGCATTTTCTGAAAGAATTGCAAGGGTGCCGATATTTTTGGCCATGACTGTACATCTTGAGAGAAACACATAGCTTCTGACCTCTAATCACTTGACACCTAAATAACTTTCAGAGATACACTTAATTACCTTTGACATCTGTACATCTGTAAGTAAATTTGTTAAGATTTACATGTTTTTCTATAATTTAACCAATCAGAATCCTTTTTACCTAAGTAATGATAGTGACCTATGTTAGAGGACAATCCTCTGCAATAGATCAGTGATCAAGTAACTGTCAATCGCAAAGACTAAGGGCCTGTTTACACCTGGTCACTTCATAGCTATCCTAAACCACATATGTAAATTTTACACCTCTCAAAATGTTAAAATAATAACATGTGAGAGTGTGTTATAGGCTATATGACTATACAGTAAGATATGACAGTGCTGATAGGCCCTACAAGACCCATCGCCACAGATGAGTACCTGAGTGTCTTGTCAGCAAGCCGACGCACAAACTGCCGCAAACTGAAGGTAAGTCACTACAGACGCTCAACACACAATCATCTTCATTAAAAATAGTGAGTCTAAGTACATTGTATCTGAAACACAGCATCTTATAGATCCTCTGTAATTTGCATATCAGTCATCCAGGGCGGTTGAGGATGAAATTTTAACTGTATTGCATCTGCTGTATTCACGTTTAGAGAAACTTGTGGATTTCTCAGCTGCTTTTAACTGTATTTCTCCCAGTATATTAGCTGAGAATATTAGAATATTATATTAGAAAGAAATGGCAAACTCGTGGGGCTGAGCAATCAAGCTTGAGTGATTTAACGCTGGCACAGCCCCCGCATGCTTCATTCTCCATGCAGCTCTGTGATCTGCCAGTGTGTTTACATGTGAGGATCAGCGGCTCTCGTTTGTCGAGTGGCTCAATGCTATCACCATTGATTTCAATATCGCTGACAGCTTTGAATTCAGTGTGCTGCCTGTGCCACGCAGAGGCTGCGCTCATTGACACAGATCACTCACACTACAAGAGTCTTGTGTCTTGTTCTGCTTTGCCTGCAGTTTGCCTTCTACAATGAAGGTGGCCCGTCCCTCTTCTTGTCTGCTACGACTGGATCTGAGAGAATGCGGGCAGCACCTTTGATCTGCTGGTATGTTTACCCATATGGATGACCAGTACTATGCTTCTAACGAGTGATTTGATCTTTTTAGGTGGATTTAAAGAAAATGCTATCATTAGTGATTATTATTACTGACTGCTTTAGATTTAGATGTATCTGGGTCATGCCCACGCTAAGGCCACACTCAAGTGGCTGATTGCTCTTGCTGCAAGAGCATTAAGTCTAGCAAATTATTAATAAGCATTATTTCAGAGGATTAGAAAAAAAAAAAAAAAAAAAAAAAAAACCTTGTTCTCCATTCTTCATTCCTGATGGAAATTTCCATCAGTTCTGAAGGAACCATCATTAGTTCTCGGAGCTGTCTCCCATTCCTCTGGGACGGGGCCTAGTCTCTCAGGCGAACAGAACAATATGGCACCCCAGCCCAAGCTGTTGCCTCTGCACCTTTGAACTCTCAATGAGAGCCTGCTGACCTCACCAAGAGCATTCTAAACACAATCTCTTAGGCTGAAGCTCTGTCTATGAGGCGTCTCTATGCCCTTAAATGGTCGGTTTTCTCCGCCTGGTGCACAACTCGTGGCAAAGATCCAACCTCCTGTGACATATCATTGATATTGTTCTTCCTGCAAGAGCTGCTGGATAAGGGATACTCCCCGTCCAACAAATTAGTTGCCCCGTTAAGGTGCTAAAACTTTACATTGAGCATTAAACCTCATTAAGCAGTCAGAAAAACTCTTAGTTTACTTTGGTGACCACACCAATGGGCATCCGTGATGAAGCAGAGTCTTTCCAGGCGGATAGTTGACACACTTTCCTTGGGCCTGCAATGCCCCATAGAAGTACGAGTCCATTCCACCAGAGGCGTTGCCTCTTCCTGGGCGTGGTCTAGCGGTGTGTCCATCGCAGAAATTTGTTCAGCTTTATTTACTTGTTCCTCTGGGCCCCTTAGGTGCTTAAGGCAAGTTTATATATTTAGTTGTTCCACTACCATAGCACGGTGTGATTTTACTGGTTCCCCATAGTGTCTAACGACACAGTACGAGTGGAGTATCGAGTGGAACGTATTCAGTTACTAACGTAACCTCAGTTCCCTGAGATACTGCATGTACTGAGATACTGTGCTAAGTAGTTGCACAACTCAGTCGTTGCTTCAGTCAAAGTAACCTGAAGATCCTATGACAGAATGCTCGCTTATGCCGGATTCTCTGCCCATTATTTTTCACTAGAGCTATATTGACTATATAGCTTGTCCTTGGAATTCATTTTCATTTACTGTAATAGCATTAAATGACTAATACCTAGATCATCAGTTGAAATACATAATCACCAGTCCTCACTGCACTGTCATTAACAATCTTAACATTTATTTAGAGTACTATGACATATTTCATCCAAAGACAATGTGTGCTGGAAAGCACATGCAGAAATACACATGTAAGATACATAAGGGATGATGCAAGTAAATGATACAAACATGAGATACAATACACAATCAAAACATTGTCATGACCTTAGTAGATAATTTTACTGTATATAAGCTAAAATCAATTCTTTGTCTTCAGTGTTTTCATTCAAATCCACAGTACAAGACTTTGCTACTGCATTTCCAGACTAGAAAGACCTGTATACTCCCTTTTTTTGATAGAATGACATTGAATACAGGTTGTAAACACATTTGGTGTTCACATCAAGTGTCTTCTTTTTAACCTTATCACCGCTGGAACTTCAAGACCTTCAGGTTCTAAAATTAAAATCTTTCTTAGCAGCTACGTCTGCATGGGCACATTAGTGTCTTTTCTGGTTTACAAAACCTCCCTAAGTGGGACACTAGTTCTACAGATGAGAACTCAGTGCAGTATAGACTCAGTACAAAAACCTCAATAACAAAAGCGCACCAGAGCAATGACAAGGTACGTGAGGGTGATAATAGTCAGAGCAGAGAACAGGAGGAGCAGTCCAGTGAAGAGAACATTGTTTATGGGTAGCTTGATGATTTTCCCTTCAGCTGGGATCATGTTGGAAAGTGCAAGCATGTAGCCCAGAGACCAGGCTATACTGGTCTTATTTACCTGTGAAACACAAAGAGACATATGAAGAGGTCCAGTTCACTGCAGAATTTTGGATAAAACACACTTGTTGGCAGACATTGTAGATATGTGACCATTTTAATCCTAAACCTAACCATAAATCAAATCTCATGTTAAACATGTAGTGTACCTCTTTCTGAAAATTGAGATTTTTCCAGTTGTCTATGTTGAACTTGTAACCATCTGCGAGAATGCTGTACACATAATTTGCAGAGTAGCAGTAGGACTTCAGATGGATGTCTTTGATGTTATTGTTGCTAGTCTTGAGCTAAAGGGTGGTTGGGGGACATAAAAAGGTAGGTTTATTGATTTTACATGCCAAACATACATCTAACACAAAAATTCATTCCTCCCAATCTATATTTTCCTGCTAGTCATGATTATGCAGTCTGCCAATACTCACAGTTTTCCAGTCCTTTGAACAAAACAGCTTCATGTTCATGTTGAATGTCTCCATACTTTTGGAACCCTCCACTTTAAGAGCCCAAGCAGTCCAGTAGAACCCAGCATAAGCCTAAGAAAAATGTCATAACGTTTGGGCACAATAAAAAGAAATATGCAAGAAATAATGACAGAATTTTAGGTAAACTATTCATACTACAGTATTTAGTTAAACTAAAGAGAAAAGCCTACCACAAAATCCCCACTTAGAGGTGGTTGATAAACTCCATCAAAGGAACAGTTTTCAGCTCCTTGGCACAATGTCAGGTCAAAGATACTCTTGACCAAGGCTTTGCACTGTTCAGGGTTACTCTGTCCAAAGAAAGTAATATATCGCTTTGGGCTATAACTCCGTGGAAGATCATTCTTTGTACATTCACTGCCAAAAACATCCTCTGCAAGCATGGAAATATTGTAGCCAGAAGGATAACAGGGGTGCTTCACATTAGCCCAGTTGGTGGTTTCCTGGAAAATAAGAAGAAAACAAAAATAGAGAGAGAGAGAAAGAGAGAGAGAGCAATTACAATAATGGATAATACAACTACTGTTAAACTTTTTTTTTTTTTTGTATTTTGTAATTGGCAAAGGTTATTTACACTAGCTCTGCCTACCATTGTCTAGTTGAGCTAGACAAAATTACAAAAGATTCCCGTTAATTAGACTGGCTTGCACATTAACCATAACACGTTAAATGGCTTACACTCAAAATCCTCTTTCTGGACCTTCGATGACACATTTACTAATCAGTAGGTTTAATATGGTTGGGGAAAGATACAAGTAAGGTCCCAATAAGGCAGCATACATTTATGTTTATAATAAATATAATCATTTACACTGAATATGTTGCTTTTAATGCTAGGATAATTTTATGTTAGAAAATACCTAATATAATGCATCTAAAGAAAATAAAAGTCTAGAGGTAAATTAATATAAACATTTCTGGTAGATATCAGGAAAACAGAATGTTCTGTAATTCCTTCCTCTTTTGCAACGTTACATTAAATGGCTGATGGCAATGCAGTCTGTACAAGTATTGATGTGGCTTGTTTGGGGAAATGTTAAGCATAAGCTATGGGTTAATTGCATCTTTCAGCAATAATGGATTTTATAAGAAAGGTTTTACGCAAATTTTGCAATCAATGTCTTTTGTACTGACAGTAGCAAAACAAGAAGAAGTTATCTAACAGGAACAATTTATATGCAAAATTCAGTCTGGATCTAAAATGTAAATAAAATATATTTATATTTTAAGGAACAAGTACAAATTCAGATTAATTCACTTGACGATTACATAAGTATACTCTACCTTCACAAGTTTGGCCCAAACTCTCTTCTCAGCCTCATTTTTCCCATAGCAGAGGAAACTGTGTGTATAGATGTTGTATTCATAGCCATAGAGCGAAACCTTAATGATGTCTTCACCTTTGGCTTCATCGGAAGTGGCAAAGGCTATCTGAGTGGAGGCTCCACCCAAGTCCAATGAGCCAACTGTCTTACCCCCATGAGGATGTACCCAGGCATTCCAAAGAGTTTTCTATAAAACAGACTAAAGTTTAAAATTTTAAAAGTTCAATTAAGATCTGTTTTCGCTACTTTTGGTTTGGATTCAGTATTGTGTCATAAAATTACTGCAGTACCTTGAATGTACTTTGCACCTTTAAAATAATATGATGACATTTAACTGGCCTACTACAGTATGAGACTAATATTCTAGTAATGTAAGGGTAAAACATTTATGTTGTTTAAATACATACATTTAAAATTAAACTGTAAACAAACAAATCCTGAAATTATCAGGTAGATCCAGAAAAGAGAGAGAAAGAGAGGGAGAGAGAGAGAGAGAGAGAAATAGATGCCCACTGCCCATGAACTGACCTCTAGGAAGTTCCCCTTCAGGTAGTTGACAGTGATCCAGCCATAAAGGCCTTCTTCCTGTCCAGAGATAATGGAAGCATTTTGGAAATTGAAAGGAAGAGAGCTAAGGTAGTTCTTTATGTCCTTTAGAATAGAGTTGGATGTCTCTTCATCTTTCATGCTGTATAAAAAAAAGATATTGCAAAGATACGGCACACATTATGTCAGGCTAACTTCGTGGCAAATACATATTTATACATTTTATTTGTTTATTGATTTAAAATTGATTGTTATTTGAGAGCACCACAATTTAAACACTCTGGACATCATTTTAACGCTCTGAAGAAGTGCATAAGGCCATTTGTCTTTTTGTATAACATTATGTTATTTATATTCTATTTTATTATCTAACACTGGACTCTCAGTATCACAGTACATGGCTCTACTGATAGGTCATGATACAGATAAGAACATAAATAGAAAATATACCAAAAAAAGGAATGGAATTTGTTAAAATCATTCTTACTGTAGAAGCCTCATCCCTGCTGTCGCCCCAAGGAAAACCGGGGTTGAGTTATGCCGATGGGAAGGAATGGCTTCGGTTATTTTTGCCATGCAATCTTTTAAACTTTTCCATGTCTTTTTGTCCTGATCCTCATTTAGACCGAGATCTGAAATTCCAGGGCCTTGAAAAAACACATTTTATTATCAGATTACTGTAATGTGAACATTTTGAAGTTACATTATTATTGTATCACTGCATATGTTAAAAGAGTAGTAAAGAACTATACTCATTATAACTATTCTTAATACTTAATATACCCACAAAAATGGTACTCAGCCTTTCAAAATGTGGGACCTTTTGTATTATGTTGTATTCTTTGTTAATGAGAAGGTCAAGATCTCAGCATTTAGTTTCACTAGTATCTATGAACTTTTGGTAACTACAAAGAATGATCCTTCATGCCTTTACATAAACCTTTCAAGGTTTTAGGTCAGTTGATTTGTACCTTCAACCTGACACTTTGTGGTCTCACTCACAACCCCAGTGTTGTTTTCTTTCTCGGCAGGCCACTCATAGAGATACACGGTCGTCCTGGAGGAGCCTGCGTCCAAAACAATACCATACTGGAGAAAAAGAGAGAAAGCAAGAGATCTGAAGAAAGACGTTCTTACAGTAACCATGTTACGACCAAATTCTGAAGATCTTGCAAAGCCATAAAGAGCTTATTCATTTGCACGCATTGGTGAATAGCAATTTGCCATGGTCTAAATCATGATTGAGTGAAGCATGCAAGAACAGACATGTCTATTGCCTGAAGCTGTTTTGGAAAAAAAACTAACAAAAGGACATTCTTCCGTTGGGAAAATATTCAAGGATTGACTTTATGACTCATCAAAAGAACCATTTTAAGATTAAGGATGCAGCATTGTATGGAATTAAATAACTCCATCAATAGTGATTATCCACTGAAAGCTGTTGATGTGTGTAGAAAAAAGGTTTCCGGTGAGTGTTATTTGTTATTACTAAAAGTAATAGGACACTGAATGAAGCATTATGGAAAAGCGCAATCCGTAAGTCATGTCTTTCACCACATTTTACCCACCATTCATCTGTAAATGAATAGTGGCCTATGTGTGATGTGCGAAAGAAACAATCTTTTTTAATGTGAATTAGAAGGAAAACATATATATTATATATTATTAAATAACAGAAATAAATAAGGAAAATTCATTCTTGAACATGTGACTGGTAAGCAGCAATTATGCTTTTATGTCCCATAAATGTACTCACTCGGAAGGGAATCAAATTTACTGGTCATTTCAATAGACTGTAATGTTTGGATCATGCATGCTTAAATTATATAACATTACCTTTAATCCACGTGATACATAAGTCTTCTTATGAGTTTGTACAACTGCTATGGAAATAATGACCGCTATGCTGGCAAGCATAAAGGCGGCGGCCAAAGCTATTGCCACTTTTGCCATCCTCACCTGCAGACAAAAAGATGAAGATCAAATTACCAGCTTACTGTGAAGCTCGATTCTCATCCAATAGCCAAGCACTCTTTCAAATAAAGGATTAGCTTTTTATTCACAATTTCTTTAGAAAACCAGTTAGTCATGCTTTAAAGAACCAAGAAATCAACTCATCTATTTATTTTTCTCCAGAGAATTATGCATCCATCTAGAAGCTGAAACAGCCAATAAAGGTTCGTATAGAGGTGATGAAATCTGCAAATGTCACTTGTAATCTTGAGGTGAGGTGTAAATTGTTGTAATCTTGTAGCCAGATTTATTCAATCAATATTATTAATTGATTTTAACCAGTTAATTTAGATATTACGACATAGCTTTTTATGAGGGGGTTATTTGTTGAGCATAGGAACTGTTAATAAAACTTTCTAAATGATTTCCCCATCAAATTACTCTCAGCACTTTCTTGAACAAAAAAAGTGCAAGTTCAGACATAGCTACTTTTGTCGTTATGAGATATGGGAAACTCTTTTACACACTGTCAAGCCCACAGGCACTCTGTCAGTCATAGGTTTGTTATATTCTGTAAAAATGATCTGGAGGACAGCCAGTTTTGTATCCATTCAACCCTACATATTAGTACTCATCATTCTGGAGCCTCTTATCCTAACTCATATTATGGTTTCAGTTTCTAATTTAATCATAAGAAATGGTTAGCGATTTAAGCAATGGCATACAGCACAGTATCTGTTTAGTTTAATATCATTATATATTAAACTAATTATATAACATACATATAAATGTATAGATTTTGAGATGCCCACAAATGGCTCTTTTATAGAGAGATGGCGGATTACAGAGACGTCATATCAATCAATACAATTTCATAACAAAGTCAATGAAATTCTTCATTCATCTAACCCACATTTGTTCTATGATCTGGTCAAACATGACCTGATAAGAAAGCTAATATCAAATGCAAAAAAACATGCATTTCTGTAACAATCATGCCATTATTAATACAGTAATAAAAGGTTTATTTGCTTACCCCTCTGCGTGAGGCTGTTGTAAGGTGGTCTGAAGATTGAGACTCCTTATTGATCATTCTGTCCAGACGTGCAAGACTGTGAATGTGTAACTGTGTTTGGATGTGTGTATGTGAGAGTGTGTGTGCATATGTTAGTGTGTGAAAAAGCGTGCTGGGGAGACAGAATGGGAGGAGTATTTGTCTGTCACTCCTAGTAAGCAGGACCTTTCTATTAAAGTTCATTAGAAACTCCTCCCATTCAGATGGGTGTTAATAAGGAAAGACCATAAGCCTTTATTAGCATTTCTGAAAATAATCAAAAAATATTACTAGCTCATATTTCGCTATTTATTTATGTCTGGGGATGATTTTTATTTATTATTTTTTTATTAATACATTAAATTACTGTTTTGAAAAATATGGAATCAATTGTTTTAGGGAAATATTTAAACATTAGGTTTAATTCCTTTCCAGATATGTTCTGCTATACATATTCTTAGATATCAACATAGGAGTTCCCACTGCAAAGAAAAAAGAGACTTCAGTTTATTTTAAAAACATATTTCATTCAATAATGTTAAAGTACAAAGTAATGACTTTATATTTGTGAGGAATAAAGACAGCACAAAACCGTTTGCAAGAGTATTGACACTTTGAGACGTAAAATCTATTCATAATTCTCTTTCTGCTGGCTGTGCATTAGTTGTTTTTAAAAGCTTGTAATATTATTTGAAAATGCCCCTTTTAATGGGTTATTTTGTTTGCTTGGTCAGCTGCATATGTTTATGCCTGATCCTAATGGGGCACTTTACAGCAACCTGAGAATGAACAAAAGAGCCGTGTGGTGATCAGAGTTCACATAACATCACTTTATTGGAAAGTCACAGACCGCATGAGAGACGTACTGACACTGACATTTACATTAACTCTCTGCTAGAACAGGATCCATTTACACAACAGAACCACACTTTGCAGTGTGGTTTGGGCGAGGTATTAATCCTTTAGGGAAGATCTTCTCCAAGTGAAATCCTCATTGACTAACAGAATTGTAATGCAAACTGATGGGAAAAACATTCTGGGAACTGCTGGGAGAAAAAAAACAAAAAACATCTGAAAGTAATTCAGTCAACTTGTCACACGCATCAGATCACGTGAGGTCACGAGGACCCGGAAGTAACCTTCACGCAGGTACATAAGCAGGAAGCAAGTGTTGTTTAGCACCAGACATTGAGTTCATGGGAAACTCCGCGTCAGGTCCCGACTTCAACTCAACTCACGTGAGTAAACTCTCTGCTCTACGGAGCTCTTATCTACCTGTCTGTGTGCGTGTGAGAACNCGGATTTCTTGGTGGAAATCTCTACTCCTTACCGGAGCGTTCTCAGACTAACTGCGTGATTAACCTGCTCACTCGCTCTCTTCCGCGTTTGAGTTTTCCGTCACGCTACAAAGGGACTAATCTCGATCATTCATCTCTCGTCAAGCCTCCGTGACACAACTGACCCTGTTGAATGAATGTTCACCAGTATATGTTGTGTTTTTGTCCACAGTATGAAATGATTGTGAATCTATCTAGCTCCATACATTCAAATTTGACTTGCAATTCAGCATCCTTTTAGCAAATTGTAAACTTATTTTAAAATCTGAAACTGGAACTGGAATTTTAATTCAATTCTGAATCAAACCACTAATATTTAAACACGTAATGCAAAATTAAAGCAGTTCCAAAATGGTTAAAGCTTGTAATTAATTCATTCTACTTTTGCAACCCTTTTGAATATTCCCACTGATAAAGAAATCTGTGTCTGAAGTTAAATGGTTGCCTGTTAGAGCAGTTAGAGCAGAATAGTCTGAATCAGCATGGAAATTCTTTTATTCTGGAAACTGTTTGAGATTGTTGGCTTGACTTGTTGCCATTCTTAAACTATATACTTTAAATAAAATTTCAGCATGTGAATTAAATGATGTCTTTGACCTCACTAATTGTTTCAAGTAATTTACACTGTGCTGGATGCTTACTGTACAGTTCACTTCATGTTACCTCTGTTGTTTTATGATTAATATTATCACTTGACCAAGCTCAGCAAAAATAAAAAAAAAATCACACCCATTAGTATTACTAAATGTATTCTGTAAAAAAAAAAAAAAAAAAATAGAATACTTCAGCTGTCCTTAATTCACTGCAGTTCTACAAAGTGCTTGGGCATCCTCGCCACACTGACGCCGCACACATCTAACCGAACCTGCTGTAGCCTGGGAAGATGAATCATACCTTAACACTGACTGGAGATGAAGACAGCCAAACTGAATTAGATAGTTCACTTCGTCATAGAGTGTGCTGAATACATGTATTTTTAGCTGCTGGATGTGTGATTTGACACTCCATTAGCCACAAGAAGCCGGAAAGTCAGTTCTTCACAATTGGATTAGGATAGAGAAGGGAGGGAAAACAGCCTTTCTCACTGTGCTATAACATGGTTTGCAGTCCTTGGGTTCACTGCCACGCACACAGGCTTTGCACCTATAAATACCCTTGCTTGTCAGTGGTGTTTAATATCAAAAACGTGATCCACTGTGTTGATGACATGGATGATTGCAGCTTATTGTGTTGCTGTTGACAACTAATGAAAAGAGCCACTTCATGCCTTTTCCAAATCATTTGTGTTATCTTGTATGCGTTTTTTGTCCCAAAAATATATATATATATATTTTTAAATGTTCTGATGAGGTACTTTACATACTTTACAAGTACATTACATGTACTAGTTTCAACAAAAAAGGTTATACTTTATAGCATAGTTCAATTTGTTAACATTATTTAATGCATGTATCATAAATTAGAAAAGGACAACTACATATTTTCCAGAATTTATTATTACAGGCCAATATTAAAGGAGAGGTTCACTTCCAGAACAACAATTTACAGAATTCAGAATATACTTACCCCCTTGTCATCCAAGATGTTCATGTCTTTCTTTCTTCAGTGTTTTTTGAGGAAAACATTTCAGGATTTATGGTGCCCCGAGTTTGAACTTCCAAAATGCAGTTTAAATGCGGCTTCAAATGATCCCAAATGCGGTTGTAAACGATCCCAGCCGAGGAAGAAGGGTCTTATCTAGCGAAACGATTGGTTATTTTCATTTAAAAAATACAGTTTAAATACTTTTTCATCTTAAACGCTCGTCTTGTCTTACGCTCATTGAACCTGTGTATTTTGCCTCAAGACAGTTAGGGTATGTCGAAAAACTCAGACCATAGTTTCTCACTCAACTTCAAAAATAATTTTAAAATCATCCTACATCACTGCAGAAGTTCCGACCCAGTCTTTGCAAAGTGAACATGCAAAGAAGATCAAACACCCTTAACAAAAAGGGTAAAACAGCGATATAGGACGATTTTGAAGTTGAGGGAGAAAATACAGTTGGACTTTTCCCACATACCCTAACTGTCTTGAGCTAGAATACACAGAGTTCAGGGTAAGTAAGACAAGATGAGCGTTTGACATTAAAAAGTATATAAATTGTATTATTTTCATGAAAATAACTGATCGTTTCGCTAGATAAGACCCTTCTTTACAAAGCCGCATTTAAACTGCATTTCGGAAGTTCAAAATAGCAGCACCATATCAGTCCATTATATGGAGAAAAATCCTAAAATGTTTTCCTCAAAAAGCATAATTTCTTTAAGACTGAAGAAAGAAAGACATGAACATCTTGGCTGACAAGAGGGTAAGTACATTATCTGTAAATTGTTGTTCTGGAAGTGGAGTTCTCCTTTAATGGCTGACCTTTGTTATCTAATGACTGTTTAGAAAGTAATAACTATTGTTAATTTATACAATTTTGATAGCTAAAAATGTATTATACATGTAGCAATTAACATAAATCAATATTAATACATTTTAAAGTATTGTTGTGTAAAAGTAAAAGTTAGGTATTTCTAAACATATTACACATAATTTACTCTAATTTTAAATGAAATATTATTTAATTTTATGATGTAATTCTTCATGCTTTTAATATGCTCACCATCTAAAAAAAATAATGTTCAATCTGTTCAGTGTAAAACGCTCCATTTGTGTATGCAGTCTCATTTACAAGATAATGAGGATCATAGTATAGACAGAAGAAATGTGTTCCCCTAATTCTATTAATATGTCATACAATCATTGAATAATCTAATAGCATTCGATTCAATTCAATTCTCAGTGAAACTTAAAACCAGCTTATTACATTAGCCTTCATATTTAGATGGGAAGTCAATGCAGAGTTTAAGTGTGAAGAGATATGAACGATTAACTCATTCATTATAACATCCCTGATGTTTTAAAATATTAGGTTTTTAGATGACTGCAAATGAACCTTCATTACTTTGGTCATTTGAATCACTTAAGTGGCAAATAGCAATAATAATCAGGAATAAGTGACCACAGACAGGATCTACACAAAGATTAATCTTCAGTTAATTATTATAAGAAGCATTAATGCTGCCAGCTATAGCATTTAGAGATGATGGATTCCTATGTGTATATTGTAAATAAAATATACTGTATTGTTGATACATCTGTATCAGTTATTCAGATACTTTCAGAATACATTAACACTTCCATTAGACGTCTTAAATGGAGGAAGTTGAGATGTGTGATTCCTCTAGAAGCAATTAGTGATGCAAGTGCTCCTTGGTTTCACAGCTGACAGACACCGACCACAAAGAGAAATAGTGTGCTTTTTACATCCACACCAGTTAATCAAATAGCACAAATTCAGGAAGGGAAACGATGTTGACTTAACTGTACACAAATCATTTGCTCCCTTGGGTCTTAAGAGTTATGTCATGTCTGTTTATCAATTAAGGCCTGAACAAGTCCAAGTCTGCTAGGACGTTACCAAAGGCATTTAGTTGAGTGCCAGACAATATCCTGTCACATTCTGCAGATGTAATTTGAGAGGGCCAGACGCTTAAACAAACACGCCAGTGGAACATATTAAGACTATTGTGATTTTATCCATTTACGCAAAATTTTCAGACATCATGTCAATGAAGGAGTGATCAAAAGAATGAATGTCCGACTTTGGGGTGCCCTTTAAACAGGCTTCCCATCTGCTAATTGTGCTTTCTGTGTCCATACTTCAAACGTGACATCACAATTGGACACTTGTCCTTTTTTGACTGGAATATGAATAGTCTTTCTTGAGACCCTCAAAGTCAGTAAGTTTTAATAGGCCATTTGCACAATTGAACATTTGTGTGTAATGTATGTGATTCCCTATAATCAGCTGCCAGGCAGTCTGTCTGGCCACCCAGCTTTGGAAAGTGTTGCATGCAGCTGTCATTATGCTTATTTGGCATGTTACATGAAAAAAATAAAAATAAAAAAATAAAAGATAATCCTATTTGTTTACCAATCCGTTATCCCCTATAACATGTCAATTATATTCTGTATTGTCCTCCAACCTATTAAACTTAAAGGATACTTCACCAAAAAATTCTGACATTGTTTACTCACCCTCATGTTTTTTCTAAACCTGCAAAACACAGAGACATTTTTTTCAAATGATTTTTATTTGTCCTCCACACACTCTAAATATGGCTAGGTTAAAAACAACACAAATTAGGTTATTTGGCACTGGGCAAATATAAGACAGAACCAAAGGCCCTTTTAAAACCATTTCACTCGGTGGCCATCTTTGAAACGCCTCTCGGGTAGGCAAATCAAATTCTCCAAACTGTTCACCAAGCTTACGATTAAATTTCATATTTGAAATCACCAGTGAAATCTGAACAACTGCCTCATAAAGGCAAGATCAGCCAGTGCGTATGCGCAATACTGAGCGCACATCTCAGAACGCTGACTGTTTCTATAGCAACTGGGACTTCTAACGGCAACTGCAGTGACGCGTTGACTTTACCGACTGGGGATTGGGTCATTTATTCCAAAGGCGGGGCTTCGTGGCTATAATCAGCGTTGCATTTTTCTCCTATTCAAAACTATATGAGTGACAGGTCTTGGGTATTCTATAGTCTTGGACAGAACACATGCTATTGACCCAGCTGGTTGGTTTAAATGTTTTTACCCAACATATTGGGTTGTTTTATCAAAACTTATTATATTGTTGGCTTAAAATGGGTTGGAAATTAAAAATCACACGCAGAATTACAGAGGCAACAGCGATAATCAAAAGATGAACATTTATTATTAAAGGGGTCATCGGATGCTAAGTTCACTTTTACATGCAGTTTGAACATTAATGTGTGTTGGCAATGTATGTACAAATCT
Source organism: Labeo calbasu (assembly GCA_019740295.1). NCBI lineage: Eukaryota > Metazoa > Chordata > Actinopteri > Cypriniformes > Cyprinidae > Labeo > Labeo calbasu. Next base: position 17,149 of record JAHKKF010535857.1, on the reverse strand, counting down.
ACCCTGTAATGGAAAAATCCATGCAGTAGTTTTTAATTAGTCTGTAAAAATAATATCCCCTTTTTCAAATCGAGCCATTCTCAGATGCCTGTCGTTGTTGCGTCACATCCACAGAGGCCGCTCTCACGATAGTTGATTGACATTAGTGTCTTACCTCAGATCAGTTGTAACAGTCCAACCTCCATGTTTTGATGCCGGAGCAGGGATGTTAGACAAGAATTAAGCGATTGAGGTATTGTGTTGCTGAATGTAATAATGAACGTAGTGGTCGTCATTTACTCCCGACATCTGAGCTGCAGAAGATGCAGATGGATTATGTTTGCAAAGGGAATGCGCCTCCCGATCTACATATATCCCTCTATGTTCACGCGAATCATTCGTGATCCAGCTTCACTTACACCAGAAGTGAGTATAAGAGGTTTTTCATGAATCTTTGCGATCGCCTTTCCTAATAATGTGCTAGTTAACAAGTTTAGCGGCTAAACGCAGCTAAATGTGGCTAAAGTAAACAGGCTCATCACTCCACAGAGAGAAGAGAGGGGCGGGGCGAGCAGAGCTCATTTGCATTTAAAGCTGACTCGACCAGAATGGGATGATATTTGCAGAGCTGAATTTGGCAAGGTAAAAAGGGTGTTGTTTTACACTACTATTGAGAATTAAAGAATCATATCCACTTGCCGGGTTAGGCATCTGATGACCCCTTTAAGCAAGAACACCATAGAAAAAAAATATAAGACAAATATAAGAATGCAGCATAGTTTACATTATTACATAAATTTAAACTCGCTTAACAGGCTTTTTTGAAATTAAAAATGTAACATTTAAAAACAGCATTTTAATTTAAGTGTATTCAGCCGTTCTCTCTAATCGCCTTTCACTGAAACAGTGCTAATTCTCGTGCCAGTGTGTCTGCAAAATCTAAGCCAGTGATGGGCTGCTGTTCACTGGGGGAACTATGAACCTTAGACCGTCAACTTGCATTTCACTCATAGCTGAAACATCCCGTGACTGATTCCATAACCTGCCTATAAACAAAAAGTAATGAGATTAGAGAATATATTTTAACATCAAATTAAATTAAATTCAGTATCATAACAAATAAAATCAGTTTATGTTATCAAAGGCAAAAGGTGTTTCCATCATGCGAAATGACCGCTGCTGACACAACTGACTGACATCTCGTCCTTTTATGTCGCATTGTGTAAAATAAAATAATTTACAACACAGTAAGGACTTAAAATAATAAAAACAAAAAATGAAATGAATTAAATAAAATGTATACAAACCTTTATTTCTCTGAAAAAGTGCGCCAAATCGGCGGTGCTGAGAACCGCTCTCTCCTGTAGAGGATGCAAAAAGCCCGCACTCTGACAGTAACTGCGGTTGGGTAGAAAAAATAACCCAATATTTAATAACCCATTAAAAATGACCCAGCAGCTTAGTTACAGAAAAACTACCCAGGGTAAAAAAGATATTCTAAAAATAATCCAATAAAATGACTCAACAAGCTGAACCAAGTATTTTGGTAAAAAAAATAAAAAATAAAATAACCTAGCATTTTTTTAGAGTGTAGAAAAACTACCCAGCAGCTAGGTAACGATATTAAAAACAATCCAATAAAATGACCAGCAGGCTGAACCCAGGATGTGGGTTAAGTGCAGAAGAAAGTCAAACAGGTTTAAAATGCAGACAGAATTTTCATTTTCAGGTAAAACATCCCAGTCATGCAGATCATCAGTCTTCAGAAGAATTTAAATGCTTAATGAGAGAAAATCAGCTAATATCAATATGAATAAATAAGTAAACAACATATACAGTAGATATAAAAATTAAAGTGTAAAAAGATTAGGACCAGACTAACATTCAGAGCCACTAGAATAAACTCATTAGTGTTGTATCACGCCTATACATCCTCTAATATAATTGTAGCTTGTATGGTCCATTAATCAAAGTGCAGCTGTTAAGTCTGCAATGAGATACGCTTGTGGCAAAGTGCATTAGCACATAATATTGCAAGTATTTTGATGTCTTCCCATTAGAACATTTGTATCCTTAATTTATAACCTTCTGTATCCTTGCATTCTTAATTAGTTGTTAGACAGCTCAAACTTGAATGAATGCAGAAATGGTGATATACATTTTAGCACAATATGTTATGACCTTAAATTGTTACCATAGGCTTACCATGATTTGTAGGCTAATGTGTTTTGATTTTTGCATCAAATAGCTAGATGTAGTAAACTTGCTTGATAGCTCACCTAGTGAGTCTTGTAAAAAAAAAAAAAAAAAATTGCACGGGTACTTTACATTTTCATGTCATGTTTGCTTTTGTTAACACTGTTGGTTAGATATAAGGTAGGGTTTAGTGTAGGTGGTATACTATTTTCAAACACTACACAGCATTAACCTTTTAGCACCACTCACTAAACATTTTAGTACTGAACAATGGACAGGTTATTTGGACAGGTTATTTGTCATAACATAGTATTGTGTTAAAATATATATCAACATTTCTGCATTCATTCAAGTTTGAGCTGTCAAAATCAAAAAAAAAAAAAAAAACACCTGCTGTTTTTATGCATTTCAAAACTATAAATCTCTGTTCAGCCAATAGCATGACAATAATTTAGCATATTGGACATGATGGGCATACACAGTCAATAAAAATATAGGTTTCATTTTAAAGATTTAAATGTTTCCTTTCATTCGTTCACTCAACACTGCATCAGGGCTGATGCTACGGGGAACACCCTGGGTGTGTAGACTTTCTGAAGTCTATATAAAAACATGCTAGCCTGTCTCACTAGTGGTTTGTAAAGAAGCACCCACTCCATCACTCTTCAGATTTCTTTTTCTTAAGGAAGCAATTCATCTAGCCTTTGATATAGAGTTTTTCTTGTCAAGTGTTTTCATGTTCAGTGACCTGAACACAAATTTTCACCTTATTTTGCCATTTTGGAGATGTATGCCACTGTGTTCTCATTTTATAACGAGTGAGGAAACACAAGGTAAGTGTGTTAAGTGTTGGGTATTCAGCACACTTGAGCTGCACCTGACAGCACTGCCGGTTGCTGCAGAAATTTTAACTGAAAGTGTATTGTTCTCTGAGTGCTTTCTTTTTATCGAAATCCTAGAAGCAGCCGTATCCAGCATGTATATGTCTTTTTGGCAAAACAGCAGTTGTCTACTTTTAAGCAGCTTATTCCCTTTTGGGAAAGACATTCGACACCAAACTAATTGGTGATGCGATTTACATGAAGTTGAAGTCCACTTGGGCTTCAGCTCAGGAAAGGTGTCCCTAACATGTTAATCAGGAAAACCGACAATGTTATCAAACCACTGAAGCTAACAATGTTTGTATTTCTCCTTGCTGCCCTATAGTGTCGGTCGTGTTATTTTCTCCATGCCATGCATCTCGGATGACAGCAGGCTATTCATATGCCTGTACAATAATGCACTTCCATTTGCTTCACACAGTGAGGCCTTCAGAGTCAGAAGCTGTGCCTCGTTTTTACAGTTCGATGATGCTGTGCATGTGGCATGTGCTGGGCCCAGTCAAAATGCTCATTCTGTAATACAGATTCCTCCTGGTGTTTAGTCACTTCAGCACTCTGTCCAGTGCCGTCTGCTTCACATAGAGGCACAAAACAATTTTAAACATCTCACATGTCAGGTTGTGGTTAAAGATGCAAAGCCTCTCTTCCTACAACACAGTCACCTTTGACCGACTCAGCTCAGGTAGACCCAAGTGATCATTTGATTGATCAGAGTGTTATGCAGACTTTCACCACAGAGAATCTGACGTCTCTGTCCATCTGGCAGTGTAGGGATTTCTGCTAAGTGTGTCATCATGGGTTTTGAACTATAGAAGAAGGGTATACCATTCAAATCCAGCATGGTCTGCCTTGTTTCAGTAGAGTATTTGTCACATCCAGCAGCTCAGGAGACTCCTGTGTTGAGGCAGGAAGTTCTTTCCCCTTTGGAGAAAGAAGCTATAGAGAAAGTGTCTCCTTCCCAAAGGGAGTCAGACTTTTATATATGGTACTTTGTGGTGCCAAACAAGGATCTGCACCCCTCTTTGGACTTGTGATGTTTGAACTAGACAATGCTGCAGATTCAGCCAAAAAACAGTTTTGTTACAATAGATTGGCTTATTTTCACATTCAGGCGGTTCAGAGACACAAACGTTTCTCAGGTTAGCTTTTGTGGGCTTTCTGTCTGCCTAGCTGCGAAGTTCATGCCAGGGCTCTGCACTGGCAGTGTTGTCTGTTTTGTCTTTGTTTAATGTTTTTGTGTGTGTGTGTTGGGTCAGATTAAACATTGTGAGTTTGGGAGTGTTTAAAAAGATGAGATGTACAAGTTATAAAGTGAAAACACAATAAAGCTAGAAAAAATTAGTAATAAAATGGCTAAAACTGGGAATACACTCGTCTGACTTTGAGCTGATTCTGAGTCATATGACTCTTTTATGAGTCAGGTCATGCAGTGTACAGGGGGTAACAAGAGGTGATTAGCCTCTCCTGAAGCGGATGGTCGGATGAATTTCAAGCATAAGACAACATGTACACCTATTAAAACTCCAATCTACATAAAACTATTAAAATATACTGAGAAGGTTAAAACATGTGTCTTATGTGACAAGCCCTTGGTTCATCCCCTTCTTAATAATCCCTGATGGCACCTTCTGTTTCTGTAATGACCTGAGGAAACTGAATAAAGTCTCCATCTTCGATGGGTACCCCGTGCTCTGTGTGGATGAACTTATCAAATAAGTAGGGAAGGCCCGGTTTATCTCCACTTTGAATTTCCCCAAGGGATACTGGCAGCTCCCAGCTATCAAGCGGGTAGTCTTGGAACTCACTATTACCTCCTTACTGGAGGTCCTTTGCCCTTAATTGATCATTCTCCAATTCAATGGATGGTGAGAGCCAGGAAACCAATGGCAAAATAACATGCTGGTTCCCAGCTCTCCAGGACTACCACTTCTGCACAGAACACAGAACATGCTGAAAGGAAATGCAGATGGCCTCTCAAGAATGGTTTGCAGCAGCCATAGCACCCTGCAGCCCAAGACTGGTTGCCCACTGAAGCTAAGCAGGGTTGAGCCTGGTCAGTACCTGGATAGGAGACCTTCTGAGAAAACTAGGTTGCTGCTGGAAGAGGTGTTAGTGAGGCCAGCAGGGGGTGCTCATCCTGTGGTCTGTGTGGGTCCTAATGCCCCAGTGTAGTGATGGGGACATTATAATGTCAAAAGATCACCGTCCTTCAGATGAGACGTTAAACCGAGGTCCTGACTGTCTGTGGTCATTAAAAATCCCAGGATGTCTTTCGAAAAGAGTAGGGGTATAACCCCGGCATCCTGGCCAAATTTGCCCATCATGGCCTCCTAATCATCCCCATATTCTGATTGGCTTCATCACTCACATCTCCTCTCCACCAATAAGCTGGTGTGTGGTGGGCGTTCTGGCGCAATATGGTTGCCGTCGCATCATCCAGGTGGATGCTGCACACTGGTGGTGGTTGAAGAGAATCCCCCTTCTATGAAAAGCGCTTTGAGTACCCAGAAAAGTGCTATATAAATGTAAGGAATTATTATTATTATTATTACAGTCAGGTCTTGGGAGTAACTCCCTGTCCGAGTCCCCTACTTCACCTCTCTTGTCTCCTGGTCCACCAGACCAGAATGATGCTTGGGGGCAGTGTCCTTGTGTCCTTGCCAGTATCAGCACTGCCCCAGGCAGCCTCAATCATGCACGTATGGAAGCACTGCAAATAAGGCACCACTTGACCACAATCACAACAGCCTGATAAAAAGGCCACACAATACAGAATCTGGGAGAAGGCCACAAAGAGAGTACAAGACTAATGTTTTCACAATCTATCCTCTTTCACAGGCGTAGGCTGAGACATCACCATTATACCTACACTTCCTGCCCAAATTCACCACAGGGCATGAAAACAATTGGACTTTTTCACACCACCTGTGCATGTTGGAGTTTACACTGTTCAGTCTACAATAAAAGACCCTCTGGAGATTTCAAGTATTAGCTGTTGTTTGTGCCTCATTTTTGCCCCCTCCACATCCTGTAAAACAGCCCATAGCCCCATGCCAATTGTAAAGTTGGCATAGTGCAGTCAAGCAGTTAAAGTTCTCCCGGCATCTGCCAAACCCACACTCACCCATCAGACTGCCAAACAAAGAAACATAATTCATCACTACACAGAATATTGCCCCAAAGTCCAGTGGTTACGTGCCATACTTGGTGTGAGGTTTGCATGCAGCTTGCATGAAGCTCCCAACAAAACAGCTTTTGAGCTGATATTAATGCTTGTAAAGATTTGGAACTCTTAGCATGCAGACTACTTGGCTAGATGATTGATTTTATACACCAGTGGCAAAGGGTCTGCTTTTTGTACTTTTATATGTTATCCTTGCTTCCTGAATAGGAAACAAGACCCTGCATTGCTGTCAATACTTCATTGTTACTGTTTTCTCTGTTCATTGAAATCTAAAGAGTGATGGCACTGGTGCCACAGTGCCTTGAGGGGTGGCGTCAGCCCCATCAGCAAATAAATGGGCATATTTATCTACAGCACTCAGACAATCAACACACCTAGCAGACTGATTGATTAATTGAATGACTGGTTTTCATTTACATTTTACATGTATATTTACATTTTGCATCCAGTGATGTCTTATATGTCTGCCTGCTGTCACGTTTTGCTACTTGAGGAGATGAAGGAGCACAAAGACGGAGATTCAGAACTTAGTAATCTTTTAATGGAACCAAAATCCAAGGAAAAATACACGTAGCAAATCAAATAGACAAATAACACTGGACGCAAGACACAGGCAGACACAGGGCTTAAGTAATGAAACTAATGAGGAAATAAACAAATGCAGGTTATAAGGAAGCTGGGAGTTAGGACTTGATCTAATCTGCTTTGCGGTGCAGACATCTGAACACAAAAAGCAATTCACCTTTGATGGCCATATAAAACAGTGTATCTTGCACCAAACAAATGTCATTAAGATGAATGGCAGTGCTAACAGATAATGTATTATCCTCTATGCCTCCTTGCAATAATTTGATAATATGGTCTCAGTTTTCAGAAAATGACATTTCTTAAGTTTTCTGTTGAAAAACGCTATCAAACTTAAAGATATAATGCATATATAGAAAAAAAAATACTTTTGACTTTTATTGTTCTCTTTTGGTTGTTTTTGGACTTTGCCAAATCTTGTTCATTGTATGCTTTGCAGTGTAAATAATTAATTTAATTTAATTTAATTTAATTTAATTTAATTTAATTTAATTTAATTAAGAATAATATAATAAAATACTATTAATATAATTTTATTTGGGGCAAGCTAACACTTTAATGCACAAGATGCAACTGTAAATCTATTGAGAACATTTTCAAAACGGTCAGAAACTGTCAGAAAGATAGAATATGATGTGTGAAATCTACAACACCACCATTCTTCACATCATGTACACCCTATAAAAACTGGAACACATTTAGAGTAAATCAACTGAGTGATATTAAATTAAACATGAATTATGATGATGACAGTAGGATTTCATATGTCAACATGTTTCAACAGCATAATAACAGAAGACCACACATAGCAGAAATCATCAGTACTGGGTGACAGCTCTCCATTTACTAGTCAGTCAACACTTGAGGTAAACAGACAGTATATGAGCAGCTAATAAAACAATTGAATGAGTGGCAGATACGCCAGCACACCCAACCATATGCATACACAGTAACAAAGCAACCATGCAACCAGTGGATGGATGGATGGATATTATTTTAGTTCATATTTTAGTTCTGTGTGTTTTTATCATGTGTCCTAATTAAATTTTCTTATTAGTCTTCTATAATGTCAAACAATGGTTAAAAATATCACAATGAACAAGCCGACATCCTATAATGCAAGCTGTCTGTCACTGAACTTTACCTCTTATTTCCATTTTGTCAGATTCCATTGCTATGCATCTGTTTACTTCTTAATTTCCTTGCCGTTAGTGTCTATTCTGCTATCTTTTCCTGTTAATAAAGCCACATAGTCTCATGAATAATCATGTAACTGTGTTGCCATAGATAAGCACTGTAGAACTTAAAAACGTCACATCCAAATTAACAACCAAGTATTTACATTTAAAGCATACAAACAAACAGAAACAAAGCAAATTATTGGACATTTGAGTGAGTATCTGCTAAAGCATTATACTTTTCTTCTTTCAATGGCAGATTTATTGAAAGCCTAGTCTGTAGTATAGTATTACTTGTTTCATAATAGTGGTCACAAGAAGCTGTTGTATTTAGACCTCAAACCCAATTATTGAGATGTATGTATACGTACAGAGGAGATTATTATAATCTAGATGCAGCAGTGGATATTATTGTAATGCTGTTCGTTGTGCATCTGTTAAGTTTCCAAGCAAAAGACAAGAGTGTGTAATCACATTACAATCACATTAAAACATAGCGGGAAATCCATCCACTGTGCATTATATTTTATATTTAATACATTTCCAAATAGTTCCACTGCATCAAGAGAGTCACAATATTTTTGAAGTCATATTGCCATCTGCTGGGTTTACATAGCCACTGCAGTAAGTAACTCATGGTTATTACACATTTACAGCTATAGCAATGTAAAATGTTATAGTACAAAATCTAAAATATATAGTAAAAATATATTAAATATAAATTCAATTTATAGTTACAATGTGGAGAATACAATTTATAAACTATTAATTTAAAACATTTCACAGATGACTTGTACTTTTTACTGTATACTTATGAACTTTTTTAACAATTGTAAATGTAAAATGTTACAAAATATAAAGTATATATATAGTATAAATACACAACAATTATGATTCAGATGAAAAATACTGCACACTATAGTCTAGAAACTCGTCTACCTGAAGGCTACAAGATCATGAATGCTCATAATGAATTAACAAACTGAAATCTTGCAATACACTAATATACAATTCACATGCAACAGTTTGGAAGAAATGCACTTTATTGTCAATGTTAATACATACACACTACTGTTAAATATGTACCAGAGTCAAATCTTTTCGGACACAACAGCTGTCAAAGAATGTTGGTGAGCAGCTGTGCTGAGTCAAGAATAAAGGTTTTAGAAAAAGAAAGAAAAGAGGAATTAGACAATGATTTTTGATTTTTCTTGTTGAAAATGCAGCACTATTGAGCAAAGCTGTAGTAAAAAAATGTAAAGGACAATGCTCCAGTAAAGCGTTCTGACTTTCTCTATGCTCTTTTTCAGAGAAAACATTTTATGAAAGTCTTACAAAACATATTTAATTTTTCAATATAGACACATTTTCAGTCGCACAAGTATACAACAGTACATTTTTGGGGGAAAAACACCGCTCACAGCAGAGGGCACATATGATCAAGCGCACAAAGACACAGACAATCTGCACTTTTGGTGGACACCTTTGTGACAAACATGCATACATTCACATACACACATTTTGACAATAAATAGTAGAATGAATCACAGCAACAGAGTGAAAGTAAGCAGTGTGGATAGCAGATGTGGTACAGACCACCCATTTGACTTAATGTGATGCCCACCACAGGGTTCAGTGGGGCAGTTCCTGAAGCAGCTCTGATGCCAGGTGGCTGATGTGGCWCCAGGCCTCCTGAACATGCCGTGACTCAGTAGTACAGGCACACACGGCAAAGCGCAGGACAAACTTGCCTGCCAGTTGGCATGGTACCAGGTGGATCTTACGTGCACTGTTGATCCTTTTCAACAGAGTTTCATTTAATTCATTGGAGCCCTGTAGGGTTTAACACACAGCTCAGTAAGGATACTTTGTAACTGCTCACTGGTCTAAAAAATGTGCTAACAAAGACACTTGACTCACACAAGCCCAATATATTAAGCATTGCATTATAATTAACTGACTATTTGGACTGAACGCAAGTAAATCAATTGGCAATAATAAACAATAAACAATATACACGGCTGTTCAAAAGCTTGGGAGCAGTAAGATTTTTACTTTTTTTTTTTTTTTTTTTGTAAGAGAGTTCTTTTGCTCATCAAGACTGCATTTATTTGATCAAAAATCCAGAAAAAAACATAATATTCTAAAATATTATTTCAATGTAAAATAACCATTTTCTATGTGAATACATTTTAAAATGTAATTTATTCCTATGATGCAAAACTGAATTTTCAGCATCATTACTCCAGTCTTCAGTGTTATATGATCCTTAAAAAAATCATTCTAATATGCTGATTTATTATCAATTTTAAAAGCAGTTGTGCAGCTTAATATTTTGTTGGAACCTGTGGTACTTTTGATCAGGATTCTTTAAGAAATAAAAAGTTTAAAATAGAAATATAATATAGAAATAGAAATAGAAATTGTTTGTACTGCAGTTTGTGGTCAAACTAATTGTGTATATATAATGTATATGAAGAGTTCATATGCAAAACCAGCTAAAAGCCATCTCGGTCAAAAATGAGATGATGATACTGAGTGAGTGCTCCTGACACATATTATACGTCCATCAAATACTTTTACTTCAAACTCGCTAAATTCCAGCCTCAGCCCAATCAGAAGTACCAGTACTTACATAGAAACCTATACAAAGTAGCCAGAAAGAAATGCTAATTTTAAACAAATACGTCAGATGGATTTAGAGGCTTTTGCATCTGAACTTTTCAAATATATATATATAGACATTTTAAACTGTAATATTATTTTACAATATTACAGTTTTGTTTCTGTATTTTTGATCAAGTAAAGCCTTGATGAGCATAAGAAAATTCTTTAAGAAACATTAAAAATCTTACTGATCCCAAACTTCTTAATGGCAGTGTACACATTTCAACATATATTATTTCAAACAAGTATTATGAAATGTCTTGTGGTATCAGACAGCACAATTTATTATTATTATTATTTTTTTAGCCTATATGTTGCTGTTGTATATACTAACAACATAATTTTGTATAATTTTTTGGTGTTCTCTTTGCACAAGTGGAAATTAAAATGTCACGTAGTTAAGCACCTCCCAGAGTCAATCCATTTTAAACACAGGAAGAAATTATTTTGTTTCTGTAGAGAGAATGTTTTTCCCTGACCTTGAGTCTAAAGCAGATGAGGCCCATCACAACATCAGCTGAGATCCTGAAGCGCTGATCAGCTCTCACCAAAGACTCAAACTCTTTGGCCAGTCTGACATGCTGAAACAAGAAGAGCAATACATTTTAGACATGAAATTAGGAAGCTGATGTGTATGAACTGACACGACAACAATTTATGAAGACAGAAGACAATGATTTATGAAAAAAAAAAAAAGATCTCATTATTGTCAAAAAAAAAAAAGACTTATGCTGTATTGTTCTTGCATGTCTTCATGGAATATGTGTCACGGTTGTATAGGGAATGAGGAAGAAAATGGAGACTAAGCAGTAGGATCTAAACTTCTTATTTAATAAACACAGGCAGAATGACGGGGAATAAATACTCAGTAACTCAGTAAATAATAAAGTAACTGTGATCGGACCAAGAAAGACTGAACAGAATGGGGTTTAAATACATGGCCAAACGAGAGCAAATCAATGACAGGTGCAGGGTAATTAATCAAAAACCACAGAAACACATTAGGAACAGAAACAGAAGGCAGGAGAACAAGGAAAACGGAACCAAAACACAAAGAACATGTGACATAACTCCTGGAAGGCGCGTCTGGAGGCTGGTGCAGGGCAGACACAGGGCAGAGACAAGAAAGGCCTCCAGGGCAGATCAGGGAGCTCAGGCAACCATGGCGGGCCAGGGAGCTCAGGGGGCCATGGTGGAGCAGACAGTTTGTGAGGCCATGGCAGATAAGGGAGATCGGGCTGGACAGGACCAGCGGAGATGTCGAAGACTCAGGAGGGCTGGACGGAACCAGCAGAGACGTGGGAGAGAGGATAGGGGCAGTAAACTCCAGGGGGAGCGCCATGTCCATAATGTTAATGTGGCTTGTCACATGAGAGGCCAGCGGGCTTGAGCGCTGAGCAGCCGCCGGCGGGTTCTGGGCTGAGGACGCCGATGGAGCTTTGGAGGATGTGGGGGTGTTTGGGACTGGGCAGGCGGTCCGTGCCATTGGTGCAGTATATGGGGGTTCCCAGGATAAACACACATTTCAGGAAAAAAAAAAAAGTTATATTATATGGTGAAAGTAATATTACAGAATATTCTGGAAAAATTAAATGTATTAAATCTGGTATAACTGGGCCTGTGAATTTCTAAATTTGTGATTTGTGGAATAGGATTTTTGCACCTGCAAAAAAAAAAAAAAATGTTTTGTTGTGTTTGTGAGAGAAAGAAACAAAATAAAAGTTTGCAACACCTAAAACATTTTCTTGATGACTCCTAATATATTCTCTACAAATACAAATTCTACTGTCACAGGTGCTCAGTTTGGCTACAATAATACCACATACAATAGATCTACTGTATGTGGGACATAAAGGGACATAAACAACTGAAAATTTAGGAATGCAAACTTATCAAAACTAATGATTATACATCTAAAAGAAAAACATGCAGAACTTTTAGAGAGTGAAAATGGTAAATGAGCTCATGAGTGCTCCACTGCTGCCATCTAAAGTGGTAATTATGAGGTAATTTTCATTCATTCAAGCATTTGTTTTCCACCAAGTGACAGAAATCATCCACTAAATAGCACATGGCACATTTTACATGTTATTTCAATTAATAAAGATTACAAATGTACATTTTATAAAACATGTTGTCATTTTAATAAAATATACAAAATATACAAAAGATAATATTTTTGAGGCAAATGCTAAAAAAAAAAAAAAAAATCCTCCAAACACTGCACAACTTTAGAGAAAATGTACTATATGGAGTGATATTACATGTATAAAAAAGCAATTAGAAATGAACTTTATTGTCTATGACTGATATTAAAATGGTGGGTTACATCATCTTTTTTAAACCTGACCTGATTAGTTCACACCCCTAATATCACAAGGAACTTGATTCCGATTAATCTGCTATGTGCCTCTGTCTTCTGTTTTTAAGGGTAGGAATTTTTTATAAATCATCTTTTCAGCCATATGTCTTTATTTTGTGGAACACAAAAGGAGAGAGTGGCAGAGTCTCTGTAATTTTATAGAAAAGCAGCAATGACAGTGAATGGTGACTGAGGCTGTCAGTCTCAGAATGTTCTGCCTTACATCTCCTTTTGTGCCCCACTGAAAATAAAAGTCAAATTTGCTGTGTTAGTCTTATATAGAAGGTTTGTGCTCTAAACATGTATTTGTGTATTTTGTATAAATAATAAATAAACTATGACTGAATTTGATGTGCGTTCAATCAATTAATACATAACACAGGCTAATTTATCTAGTATTAAGTATGTGAGAAACAAGCAGATGTTTATTGTATAACGTTGTTTTACCCAACTGAAATCAACATGACAGTCAGGAAACAGAAGAAGCTGCTGCTGCTGCGTCAGTATGAGGCAAGTATTATCTTTTTTTTTTATACGTGGCTCTTGTAACATTATACTTATTATGTAAAGAAATGTTAAATGCACTCTTCAAATGGAATGTTATATTTTTTATATGAAGTTATACTTCCCTTTAGTCACTGTATTGTACTCAGGAGAATGAGCTTGATTGTAAATGAATAGTTAGGTCGCTAGCAAAACTGTTTAGAGGTGTATTACCATAACCTAACGTCATTAATGTGTGGTGAAATGTTTATAGGCCTACTTAAGTATGTTACTGAAATCACTATTACTATTACGCAAAGTTGTTGACGATATTATTTTAGTTAATGGAGGGTTCCAGACCTGTTCTGACTAACGTTACACTTTGTTAGGTCGCACTAGTCATTATCACTTATATATATGGGAAACGGCTAAATGAGACAGTGGTGTTAATTTGAAAGGACCATTTAAGTTAATTTGTCAGAAATTGGGTGAATTCTCTATTTGAAAAGTCTAAAAGAGTCAGTTTCTCCTATAAGAAAGTCGTGCCGGGAGGGTGCCACCTCTGGCGGGGAGCTGACTGGTCTAACGGTGACTGTAAGGAACTCCCCAAAAAGGAGAGTTCCTCCTTCCACCAGCACCTCGCAGCCAGTGGAGCGGCCAAAGGAAAAAGCTGGACTTTCCCGTGAGGTACCACTTGTATCTTTTGGGGCTCCCCCCAATGATCAGATGTCGATTGTGGCATCGGAGGGTGAGCCACACCTCTCAGGGGAGGATGATCTGAACACACTGGTGCCTACCAGGCGTTCAGCGGTGCCGGATACGTACCCTGAGATGATGGCTATGCTTGCCCGGGTGGCCGAGAGTGTAGGGCTTGAATCGAAGCCTCCATTATGTCCCGAACCCTCTCTGCTGGATGACTGGTATCTCGGGGTGGCTCGCGCTGGTTCTCAAGGCCCCACCCCGGTACATTTCTTCCCGGATGTGCATGATGAGCTCACTGGAACATGGACGGCACCTTTTACTGCCCGAAACCGCTCCAGTGGCACATTCTCCCTCACCACCCTCGATGGCGGACCAGCGCGGGGGTATACGGCTGTCCCGCCAGTGGAGCGTGCGGTGGCAATGCAATTGTGTCCCAGCGCCGCTTCCACCTGGCGGGGCAATCCGTTGCTCCCCTCCTGGACCTGTAGGCACTCGTCGGCTCTGATCGGCAGTGCCTATGCGGCCTGTGGAGAAGCTGGCTCCGCCCTACACGCTATGGCGTTATTACAGGTTCATCAGGCCAAGGCACTGAAGGATCTGTACGAGGGTGGTCACGACCCAGAAGTTCTTAAAGAGCTTCGTATCGCCACGGACCTCGCGCTACGTGCGACGAAGGTGACCACGCGGTCTCTGGGTCATGCCATGTCCACCATGGTGGTCCAGGAGTGCCATCTCTGGCTGTGTCTGGCCGACACAAGGGAAAACGATAAGATTAGGTTCCTCAATGCCCCCGTATCCTAGACCAGCCTTTTTGGCGACGCGGTGGAGAACTTTGCCCAGCAGTTTTCCGCCGCACAGAAGCAGACTGAGGCCATCAGACACATCCTGCCCCGGCGTCCAGCTGCTGCCTCCACCCGGCCGCCGGGAGCAGCACCTCAGCCTGCTCGTCGCCGAGGGTGGCCCCCTGCCTCCGTCCCGCTCCCGCGCAGCCATCGCAGCAGCCTTCTCAGAGGCAGCGCTGTGGAGCCGGTCGCAGGGCAGCCGCCCCGCCCATCCAGGCCCCCACTAAGACCAGTGGTAAGCGGAAGAGCAAGAGGCCCTGAGACGGGCGACCCAGAGATGGATGGAGATGCTTTTCGGGAGATGGTGAACGCACCACTCCCTCCCCCGGAGGAGGGCCAGGTGGAGAATCTTTTGTTTCCTTTTTTCCTCACGGCCAGTGGTACCCAAAAACTCGACAAAAAAATACCAGTTTCTTCTATCTTTGGGTCCCCAGAGGGGACAGGGGGTGTGGAACGGGCCAACCTCGGACCTCGCTCACCCTCCCCTCTCGCCAGTGAGCGGCAGTGGGCGTTTGGAGAGTGCTATCAGACATACTACTGCCCGAATGCAGGTAAGTGTCTCACACACTCCAGACACAGACACTCTGACCCCGCTTCAGACTGGCAACGAGACTCCCGAGCGGGGTCCCTGCGTTCCCCATCGCTGCCCCACCGTGGGTACATCGGTGGTCCTGCTGGTGCCGCTTGTACATTATCTGGGGGCCTGGATAGAGCTTCCCAGTCCGTCTTGCTGGCTCCTCCGGACCATCAGACTCAGCTATGCGATTCAGTTCGCCCGGCGCCCCCCCAAGTTCAGGGGAATCCACTTTACTTCTGTGAAGGCTGCAGATGCCCCTGTCTTGGGTGCAGAAATTGCTACTTTACTGGCGAAAGATGCGATAGAGCCGGTCCCTCCAGCTGATATGAGGACATGGTTTTACAGCCCTTACTTCATAGTTCCCAAGAAAGGTGATGGGTTACGACCGATCTTGGATTTGCGTGTTTTGAACCGGGCACTTCACAGGCTACCGTTCAAGATGCTTACGCAGAGGCACATCTTCAGATGTGTCCGTTCTCAAGATTGGTTTCCAGCGATCGACCTGAAGGACGCGTACTTTCATGTCACAGACCATTTCTGCGGTTCGTGTTCGAAGGGCGAGCATATCAGTACAAGGTCCTGCCCTTCGGGCTGTCCCTGTCGCCCCGTGTCTTTACGAAGGTCGCGGAGGCGGCCCTTGTTCCCCTCAAAGAGCAGGGCATTCGGATTCTCAACTATCTCGACGACTGACTAATTCTGGCTCAGTCTCGGGATCAGTTGTGCAAACGCAGGGACCTGGTGCTTGCGCACCTCAGCTGGTTGGGTCTTCGGTTCAACTGGGAAAAGAGCAAACTCTCCCTGGTGGATTCCTCTGAGGAAGGATCTACTGCCACCCTATGGCACCTGCGTCCAGACCTCTGGAAACTACATGTCTGGTCCCTGGATGGGATGCGGAGGTTTTAGGTGACCTACCCCAAGAAGTTGTAGACACCATCACTTCGGCGAAAGCTCAGTCCACGAGACATGCTTACGCCTTGAAGTGGAACCTGTTCGCCGAGTGGTGTTCCTCTCACCAAGAGGACCCCCGAAGATGCCCGATCAGAGTCGTGCTCTCCTTTTTGCAGCAAGGGTTGGAGTGAAGACTGTCTCCCTCCACCCTTAAAGTCTACGTGGCTGCTATTTCTGCACACCATGACCCCATAGAAGGGAAGTCGGTGGGGAAGCATGACCTGGTCATCAGGTTCCTCAGGGGGGCAAGAAGGCTAAATCCGCCCCGGCCCCCCTCTGTACCCTCTTGGGATCTGTCCCTAGTGCTGACAGCACTACGGCAGGCCCCGTTTGAGCCTTTGCAATCAGTCGAGCTGAAGTTCCTTTCAATGAAGACTCTGCTCCTGCTTGCATTGGCCTCCATCAAGAGGGTAGGGGACCTGCACACATTTTCGGTCGACGAATAGTGCCTAGAGTTCGGGTCGGCGGATTCCCAGGTAACCCTGAGGCCCCGGCCCGGCTATGTGCCCAAGGTTCCCACAACTCCCTTCAGGGACCAGGTGGTGAGCCTGCAGGCGCTGCCCCC
>JAHKKF010535856.1:5518-26640 GCA_019740295.1 Labeo calbasu | reverse complement strand
GTAGCAAGGAGAGACAAAAGGTAGGTATCATTTGCTAAAAATCTTTCTGTGTTTTTAGGGATAAAATCTTATGCTGAGAATTCGGTGATAAAATGTCAGAAAAATTAGCATGGTCAAGAGAAATTTGCATGAAACGTTTTACAGAATAATAATAATAATAATAATGATGTTGATGATGATAGTTAAATTACAAATAAAACAGGGAAATGTTGCCTTGTTATTTTAGTTTAGTTAATTTTTGATGCAATTTCAAGTAATGGAAATTCACTCCAGACTGGCACACAAAGTTTTGTTAATTTATTCACCACAGGACAAGTAAATTCAGTAATAAAGTAAATGTGGTCAGTTTTGATTTCATGTGACTTACCCTATGTCTTTTCTTTAGTTCTTAATTTTCACAATTCACTTTTTTTTTTTAAATCAGAGGTAAACCTTTTTTTTCATGAAGTAGTGAGATAAACAAATCATTGTGAATTATATTATTCATTGTCATTATTTGAGGGTAAGAAACAGTGTTTGATACCTGTGAAAATTCCAACTGTAAATTTTATTTTATTTTTTCTTTCCAGTCAGGTGACACTAATACCTGAGGAAGCAGAGGATATGTGGCACACCTACAACCTCCTGCAGGTGGGCGACAGCCTCAGAGCCTCAACCATCAGGTCAGCCTTTTTTTGCCATACTGACCATACTGATATATTTCCAGTTTTGGTTTATCACACTTATTATGAAAACAATCTGATGTCACAAACAGGAAAGTGCAGACAGAGTCCTCCACGGGCAGTGTGGGCAGTTCACGTGTGCGCACCACGCTGACTTTATGTGTGGAGACGATAGACTTTGATTCCCAGGCCTGTCAGCTTAGAGTCAAAGGAACAAACATCCAGGAGAATCAGTATGTGAAGGTCAGAGTGCATTTAGAATTTCTAAAAGATTTAAGTTCTTTTATTTTTGTCACATTTCAAAAGTTTGTTGCCCTTCTCATATGTTATTATGACATATAAAGTAACATATAGAATGTATGATACAAATAGTGTTAAAATTAAAACCTAAAATAGAATTTATACTTTATAAATTAGAATATTAAGTGTAGTAATGGATATTGACCCTCAGGGAATTTTTAATGTGTTAATTTAGCCTATATTTGAAATCTGGAATGAAATGAGTCATGTTTTTTACTCTTGTGTCATATGTAGATGGGTGCCTATCATACCATTGAGCTGGAGCTCAACAGGAAGTTCACTCTCGCCAAAAAATGCTGGGACAGTGTGGTGTTAGACAGAATTGGTAATGTGTTGGTGTGTTTTTAATGTATTTTCTGACTAAAATTACTTATTTGAACCCTGATTCTGCTTTCATCTATAGAGCAGGCATGTGATCCCGCTCAGAAAGCAGATGTAGCTGCTGTTGTGATGCAGGAAGGCCTGGCCAATCTGGTTCTTGTGACTCCAGCCATGACCTTACTAAGGGCAAAGGTTGAGGTCACCATTCCCCGCAAGAGAAAAGGCAGTTGTGCACAACATGACAAGGTGAACCGATAAAACCAGTAAATCTGACTGTATGTATTTATGTGTTTATCATTGTATTGAACAAATGACAATTTTCCAAGTAGATTTATTGTTTTGTTTTTTTTCTAACTCTAATCCATTATTGTAATCCTTTTTGGAATTCAATAGATGCAACTATTATACCTGCATGTGCTGGAATAGATGCTTCTTAGCTACGGCATGTATATTTCAAAATATGGTGTGCATATTGCATATAGTGACAGTGTGTTATTTTTCAGGCTCTAGAGAGATTTTATGAGGCTGTCATGCAGGGCATTCTGAGACACTTCAATTTTGATGGTAATTATTATTATTATTATTATTATTTTTTTAATCAGATAATGAGGGTGGACAATGGAAAATTAAATACTAATAGTTCTATTGCATATATGTTTTTTCCAGTGGTGAAGTGTATTCTGGTGGCCAGTCCAGGATTTGTGAAAGATCAGTTCATCTCGTACCTCTTTAAAGAGGCTGTGAGGCAAGACTGTAAAATTCTCCTGGAGAACAGACCCAAATTCATGGTGGTGCACTCCTCATCTGGACACAAGTATTCACTCAAAGGTCAATACTCAGTTCACCTTTTCAAAGTAGACATATGCAAAATATTAAAAATTGTCTAGTAGACTTGCCAAATTTTATGGTGATACCAGTAATAAATGGTATAATGGAAGACACTATGAAGAGGGGAAAACATAGAGTTCTTCAATGAGTAGAATACCATTACATAATGTAAAATCACAGAATGAAGAGTTTGTGACTCATAAATGTAAAAAATATCTAAACATTGCACAGGTATTGATCTAGCTGCTTTTCAAAGTCAGAGCCATTATCAGAATAAAGAAGAGTTATCTGTTTGGCAAGAAGGTTGAAGTCTGGTGAACAATACACAATTTGATCTGATCAGTTAAATTTTTTTAAATACATAATTTCAAAGCTTCAAATGAAGCTGTCTTTTGTTATTATGTAGGCTGTTTCCCCCAAAACACCATCTCATGTTCACCCATCTGTATATTTAGGTTGAAACAAATCAATGTGTCAAAGATTTTTATGCATATTGCATATTAAATCCAACATTCTGTCTATCTAGATGGATAGATAGATGTAGATATAGCCAGATATGATTTAAGCATGTTTTATGCAAACTGCTAACCTTAGGCATGACTGAAAAAAATGCTTAAATATGCTGTCATTCGAAAGAGCATTTCATTGGACAAAAAAGTGCGTACTAAGTGAGATAGATAGTGTCATCAAAATTTTAGATTTGTTTTCCCATTAAAGAAAGACTGTCATTTTTTTGTTTTTTTTGTTTACTTTTGTGTTTCTGTTTTGTTTATATTCATTGTTGTTGTAAAGTGACTAAAAATGTGAGATTTTACTTCTTCAGAAGTCCTGTGTGATCCAGCAGTAACGGCCCGGTTGTCTGACACCAAGGTGATGAAGTTTGCATTTTTGCATTTGCACATATAGCTTGTAGCGTTCTGCAAGCACGGTGTGGTTTTTAATTTTATATGTTGTTTTTTTTTTTTCCTGTTTTAGGCAGCTGGAGAGGTCAAGGCTTTGGAAGACTTTTACAAGATGCTTCAACAAGAGCCTGATCGAGCTTTCTATGGGTGATCAAAATAACTACTAAATAAATCATTCTTGTCAATATTACACCATCTCAATGAGTAAAAAAGAAGGAAAACACTGGTAACACTTTAAGACACTTTATTATAGACATTCTACTAACTGTAAGTAATTTTGCAACTACATGTCAAGTATTGGTAGACTGTGTTCTTAATATCTTAATATTTTGATGGTCCCCCGTCAGACGTTTTACTGTCCACTTACTCTAACCCTAACAGTCAACTAATACTTTAAAATTAGTTAGTTGACATGTAGTTGCAAAGTAATTTACTATAGTTAGTAGAATGTCTAAAGGGGCTATGGAAATAAAGTGTTATCAAAACATTTGTGCATCAGGTTTATTAAAGGTTTTTGAAAAATGAAAAATGCTTTTGACCGCAGTGCCGGACTGAGTCCCAAAACACGCTTGTAGCCAATCAGAAGTAAGGGGAGTGACTAGAAATGAAGAGAGCGCTCAGTTTGAGGGCACAGAACAGATATTAGCAGACTGACTATAGAGAGAGATGGCAGATTAAAAAAAGAGGAAAATATCGAAGGAACAAAACGTTAAAAAGAAGGGTTTCAATCAGGCAAGAGGTACGACCAGGTAAATATCAGAGCTTGTTTCTGCGATCGTTGTTATGCCATGGTTGTGTATATATGTGTGAAAATAGGGGCGACGTCCTGTTGGGTATGGGCGTGTTTGTTTTGGTGCTTTTAAATATCAACATCCTTTGGCCAAAAGGTGCTAAGTGCACCTTTAATGAAATGTAACATATTCTTGAGACATGATCTTTGCATCTGATAATAAAGCTTTTGCTCTGTACAGATTGGCTCATGTGGAAAGAGCGAGTGAAGCTTTAGCCATTGACATCCTGCTGATCAGCGACAAATTATTTAGGTACATTTAAAAAGTAATAGTCCTTATGTAACTATCTATGTTTTAACTGTGTACGTCATACAAAAATATCTATTTTATTTTTTCTTTTTTTATGACAGACATCAAGACGTAGCCACCCGTAGCCGGTATGTTCGGCTTGTAGACAACGTAAAGGAAAATGGAGGAAATGTCAGGTATTAATATGATTGTGTAAGGTCATATTCTTATGTTTTCTGTGTTATGCAAAATATTTAGCTCAGTTTTTTTCTGTTTAATGATATTTTTAGAATATTCTCAAGCCTTCATGTATCTGGAGAACGTAAGTTTCTTTTCTATAATCTTTGTTTCAGAGAGAATTATTTTGGGTCATCATGTGACTGACACAGTGTGATATGTCTCTGTAGAGTTGAATCAGCTGAGTGGAGTGGCGGCCATTCTGAGGTTCCCCATTGCTGACATGTCTGAAACTGAGGAGGAAAGCAGCTCTGACGAAGACTGACAGTATGCTCTCATGCAAAAGGATTTGGTATGAAAGGGTGGAAACGCTTTACAGTTAGGACTAAATGGAATGAGACTATTATGGCCTTAATAAAGGATTTGAAATCAGTTGAAACGTCACAAAAAAACAGAATAATTCTGGTTATTTGGAGTGATTTATGAAGCGGAGTGAAAAATGCTAAAAAGTACTGAATACAATTTACTTTATTCATCCTTGTGTGCTAAATTATCAAATATGCATAATAATCCACATTGCAGAGTGGGTATTCTGCAGTCATTGAAACAGCATTTAATTGCAAATAACTGCAAAATCATTTGTGTAGTTCTGAAACAGGGGAATTAAATTGCAATGCATTCTTGCAATGTACCTGTTTCAGAAAAGAGCAATAACAAAAAAAAAACAAGGAAGAAAATGCCTCAGCTTTTGAAACAAACGCTACAAATGCTGATCAGTGATAAATTAGTGAAATTGGTTCTCAGAGGTGTTTGGTGTGTATTCAGAAATTTCTGTGCATAGTTGACCAACCCTTGTCAACATCACAGTTTATGTTACACATGGCAGTAGAGGCAAATATACCCAAGTAGTCACACTTAAAGGCCAGTGCATAAACACAATGCTGTAAAATGTGTTTATAATGTCGCACACATTGTAGTCTCCAATAGCGATACAAACGCAATTTACCTATCCATGCAGGAGCAGGTTCCAGTCAATATGTAGCTTCTTTATTGATGATGACGTTCAAGTTGTGTACATAAATTGCACTACAAAGTCATATTTATAAGAGAGAAACTCATTTAAGCCCTGAGTTTTCAAGTTGGAGGTATGTCAGTGTGAAAAGACGTCAAACACAGTAGATGCAGCATCAGTATTGACTATAGATTTGTTGAAATGAATAAAGTTGTATTTCATTTGCAATAAAATAAAGCAGCATGTACAAAATATGACTACTGTGCAATTACGATAGAATATGTAATGTTGAAGTTATAACTCCTTTTTTCAAATTTTACAGCATTGAAAATGGAAAATATGAGTGCATACTCTTAAATGTAAACTAATTTCCCAATGTGTGGCTAGTTGGTATACTTCAGTGACTTGCAGGAAAGACTTTCAAAGACATTCAAGTCTAGCTTGTTTAATTCAAGTAATTTTTTTACACTGATATACATTTCATATTTGACATATGTAGCACCATGTAAATAGAAAGCATCAGATTCAACAGTAGTGCCATCCACAATACAATCATCTCCATCTGATTTCCGAAAGTTAGGAGGATAAAGTGCACTATTTCACATTTCGTTATTCAATATTTTGCCGAAAAATTCAAATAAAGCTTTTAATTTTGAAGAGCTCTTACAAAGCTTTTTTTAGGATTTGTACCATGGTATTCTGTGTTTCTCAACTAAAACAGGTAGCACTGTTTAAATGTGGCTGCAGACACAAATTGTTTCCCTATCATTTGTTGTTGATGTCCAAGGTTGTGTGCCATTAACATCTGTAGTGCAAATTCATATCACTTAGTATTTGTAAATATGAATTATTTTAAAGGCGTTACCATGGCATTAGCAACTGATATCGGCACTGTAACATAGTACCATCATTTCCCTGCAGTTCTTTCAATATCTTGATGATTTATCACCTTGAAGTTTATTCACCGGGACAGTGATAACCCTTTAACCATGTTAAATCCTCCAGCATGCCCCAGTGTAAGTACATAATGGACAGGACGACCATGATGTGCATTATCTGGTGACTGTTAAACCAGTAGTCAAACCGACCAGGTCTGAAGCGCTCTGGTAAGCGGGAAATATTGACTAGTCCTCCTAGCAATGCAAGAGTATCCATGGTGAGGTAGAGGCGAAGGGAGGCGGGACTTCCTCTGCCAGCACCAGTGAGACGTAACATAAAGAGAACGAAGCGAAATACTGCTTGCCAGGCAAAAGATTGCAGCCGGTGGACGTTGCTCCGTGCTGTGACGGCGCAGTGAACACCGTAGCCAGAGAGGAGGAGATACGCCAACATTGCCACATGACGAAAGGATGGGTGACACAACAAAGTTATGTGAATGATTGGAAGAGCACCTGCAGAAAGAAAAGTACAGGGAATTAATTGAACATTGGCTAAAAACAGTCTACACTGTAAAAAATAAAAAACACAATTTGTTGAGTCAGCTTAAAATAATTTGTTACCCTGCTGCCTTAAAATTTTAAGTTCAGCCAACTAAAATAAGTTTAGTCAACTTGAAATGTTAAGTTGTACTAAGTAACAACTTAGATATTTGTGTTTGCTAAACTTAACAGATGGGTGAGTAACCCAGCTGCCTTAAAATTTTAAGTTGATTCAAATCAAATATCTAAGTTGTCACTTAGTATAATTTAACATTTCAAGTTGAATAAACTTTTTTTAGTTGACTGAACTTAAAATTTTAAGGCAGTCAGGTTACAAATTATTTTAAGTTGACTTAGCAAATTGTTTTTTACAGTGTAAGCTGGTTGGCTGGTCTTAGCTGGTCAAGCTGGTTTTAGGTGGTTGCTTAGCTAGTCTTCGAACCAGAAGTGGTCAAAAGCCTTCTAAATCCAGCATGCAAACCAGCTACACTCTTAAAAACAAAGGTGCTTCATGATGCCATAGAAGAACCTTTTTTGTCTAAATGAAAAAATAGTTCTTTAAAGAACCTTTGACTGAATGGTTCTTTGTGGAACCAAAAATGGTTCTTCTATGGCATCGTTGTGAAGAACCTTTTAAACCTTTTAAGAGTGTATGATCAGGCTGGAAGACCAGCTTAAACCAACCAGGCTAGTTTTACCTTTTTTTTTTATTTTTTCTTTTTTCCCAAGAAGAGTCGGCACCATGAGAATGCAGTTTCAACTAAGAGTGACCTGTCCTGTTTAGCTCCAATGTGCCTCAACACACCTGCATGGATATTTCTAGTATGACTAGTAAGACACTGATTAGCTGATGGTGTGTTTAATTGGAGTTGAAGCTAAACTCAGCAGGACAATGGCCCCCCAGGACCATGGAGGAGTTTGGACTCCCCTACCCTAGTTTGTGTACTCTGGCACTGTTTCTGGCAACAATTCTAGTGTTTAACTTTTTGTTAATACAGGTTTTTCAGCTAGAGATGCTGGGATAGACCTCAGCATCCCTGCGACCCTACATAAGACAATCAGTTTGGTAAATGAATACATGATGGATGGATATTTACATAGCTGTACTGCATGAATATATCTGTGTAAGGAACCTGCATTTTCATTGGCTTATCAGTGCAGTGTACATAACAGTAATCTCTGTATAGTCCTAAATTTCGTAGCTTACCAAGAGTGTTGACGAGACAGACGCCAAACATGTCGAAGCACAGCAGTGTGTCATAAATAGGTGCTCCTCCCTCATGGTTCATGAAGAGATGGTAGAAGACTGAAAAAACAGTGGGAGACAGACAAGCCAAATAATGCACCACTCCTATCCACCACTCATCGACTTCATCCCATGGGATACTCAAAGGCAAAAACAGCAAAAAACAGATGAAGGGGATACCTGTTGGACAGAACACCAAGAAGAGAATGTTACAGTATGAGACTGGTTTGATATGAGTGAAATTAGTTACTGTGATAAGGAGTAAGCCAAATGTGTTCACTAGCATTCACTAGCCTTGCCACTGGACTCTCAAGTAGAGGAAACCTGTTTTGTGGAGTAGCAAATCATTCTTTTCTCTTTGTCTGATGGGAGAGTGAGTTCGGTGGATGCCAGGAGAATGTTAGCTGCCTGACTGCATAGTGCCAACTGTTCGTTTGAGGAGGGATATTGGTTATAGAGCTGTTTAAATGGTTACTTCAGTGAAAGGAAATCTTAATGATTTTCTTAACTATTTGATACTTGAGGCTTTTGTGGCTCATATAGTATGATCTAGGAAAATATGGAGCTTGAGGAGGAAAAAAAAACTCTCAGCTTATTCCTAGGCCCAAACTAACCAAAAAATATGCAATTTGGTGGAGTTTTTGATATTTATATGGTTAAAAAGAAAATGAAATTCTGATAGCTTGTAACGAAAAATATAAATCAATGGGATCTTGAACAGTATAGCAGGCTACTTACATAAAATCAAATCTTAATGGTTAAGCATAAAATGGTACTCTATGGAACTGTTGTGCTTCTAATTTTATAGCAACAGTTTGGGCAGGACCTTTTTCAATTCTAACATGACAATGCCTCTGTGTATGAGGCAAGGTTTAAAAAAAAATGATTGAATCAGTCAGTGTGGAAGAACTTGACTGGGCAGTCATGGCCTAATGGTTAGCAAGTCAGACTTGTAACCCAAAAGTCACAGGTCCGTCTCAGTCTCAGGTCCAGCAGGGATTGCAGGTGGGGGGAAGTGAATATCCAGCACTCTCTCCACTCTTAGTATCACGACTGAGGTGAGACTGCTGAACACAGTACCGAACCCCCAACTGCTCCATTGGCTGCCCACTGCTCCGGGTGTTTGTTCACTGCTCACTGCTGTGTGTGTGAACTTGGTGAAATGCAGAGCACAAAAATTTCTATGTATGGCTCACCATACATGGCCACAAGTCACCTCCTTTCCTCAACGCCAAGTCCTAATCCCAGTTGAACACCTTTGGTATGACTTTAAATGCAGGCCTTGAGCCAAAGACTTATCACCAAACACCATTGACTTGTACATATGGGTACACTTGTTTTAGACACTTCCAAAACTGTTGCAACAGAGATGAAATAAACTTTTTAAATACATGAATTATGATTCCATCTTTGTTGCCACAATTTTGGAAGTGCCTTTTTCTGTTCTTAAGAAGAGGGTGTCTCAATACTTTTGTCCATATAATGTATGTACAAGTCATTGGTGTTTGGTGATGGGTTTTTGGCTCAAGGTCTGCATTTAAAGTCACACTAGAGGCGTTCAACTGCAGACAAGCCAAGTTTATCCACAGTGACTGAATCATGTTTTTTAACCTTGTCTTATACACAGAGGCATTGGCATGTTAGAATAAAAAAGGGTCCTGTCCAAACTGTTGCTATAAAATGGGAAGCACACATTTCCCCAGAATACCATTACATGCTTAAACATTAAGATTTGTACTCATGGAAATGACTGTAGTCAAACTTGTTCAGTGTAAGAGAGTGTCCCAATGATTTTGGCAATATAGTGTGTTTTAGTAAATTCTTAGTTTTATGATCAAAGCTCTGCAATGCAGTACAGTGATTGAGAAATGTGGACTTAAACGTTAAACGTTTAACATAAAATGTGTGAATAATCAGGTATATCTTAAGTTGCTTCAGTCTAGTAAGTGTTCACCTTGTAATATCACTAACATAATAAAAGTTATTCTTACATTTACTCTGTAAAGATTTCACAGCAAAAATAAACTTATAGGAGACGTTTTTTGAATTATACTAAAAGGCCTTTTACTTGCTAAAAACTGACAGCTGATAGAAGGCAAGTAGATTGTGAACAAGAAGTTTTTCTGCAAAGGTTTGAAATTTGTGTATCAAACATGATAGTATGCTTTAGAGTTAACATGATTTTTAACAGATGCTTGCATTAAAATTCGTTATTTCTTAGTTCTAAAATCCAACAAACTTCCAGGATTTTAACTGCACTTTTACCAGTCACAGCAATTACACAGCATCACTTCCAAGACAGCGATTCCCTGACAAGGATTAGAAGTAATCTCATGTAATGCTATTTACGCGCCCTTCTGAAGGGTGTCACTGGGTGAATGTTGGAGAAAGTAGCCCTAAATTACATATTTAGAAGGTTCCCCTTCTCTGTAAGAGAGCCATTAGATTTCCCCACCTTGCTTCAATAACTTTCCCATTAATAGGATAATTCAGGCATTCTACATTTTATTTTTACATCCGCAAAATTAATTTACAGCTCCTTTACTTTACAGCAGATGGTATGTTAGACAAATTCTAGATGTTACAATGCAAATTATGGAGGGTATATTTCATACCATGTGTATAGATGTTCCCAAATTCATTGTGCAGATAGAACAAACTTCGCAGACAGTCTCTGTAAGTGGATATTGGCCGGTATCCTGTCAGGACATACTTGTTGAACTGAAGATGTGACGGTGAATTCTTAAAATCCAAAAGTTTTGGCCCAGTAAAAAAATCCATTGCAGAAAAAATAAATTATGCTCAGGTGTCCTTGACCACCTTCTTCACCTTCCCTTGGGAGGAAAGCCTGTAGTCTCTTCAGAATAAAAAAAAAGAGCTATAAATACATAGTTTTTAAGAACATGTTAGCTAGTTTTTGCAAAAGTTTCAACTTTTTGGCACCAGATACCCATTATCTCGGAAATACCCGCGTGTAGAACTGCAGTAACTTGTTGCTTGCAAAGAAGCTGTGGGCCAATTTACTGCTACTTAGCGTCTTAGCCAATCAGCAGGCAGCAGTCAGACTCAGCAGAGGTCAGCTCACGGAAGATTACAGTTCCTTAAGTACAAACGCAAGCCTATACTGGCAGACTTTGACACATGCTTTTAATTTCTTATTACTCACATTTGTTATACTGTCATGTTAGTTAATCATATACTGGACATGTTTTGGTGCTATAGTCTAGGGAAAGCTTTAAAGACTTAAACATGGTTTGGATTTAGAGTTTATTTGTATTTATTCAAAACATACATAGCCTTGCCACAGGAAATTAAAAAGAAATAAATAACAATGGCTTCTAGAAACAAAATAACACGCATCTACATGAAACGTAAATACATAAAATACATTTTTGTTTTCCAAAAGTAAGGACAAAAATAGAATTTAAAGAAACAATGGAAACAAAGAAAGATGCATAAGCTACAATCATTCTAAATCTAAAATGTCTTTATTTTTACAGGCTGCTATTTAATTTCAAGCAGGATAACAAACATTAAAATACAAAACTAGAGGCTAAGGAGATCAAAAGACTCAAAACGATAGGAAATTTACAACATTCACAGAAACACTGAGTGTAAAACAGAAAAATCAAGTGAAGATCCACATTTTTGCAATATCACTCTCCACTTCCAAATTATCCTAAGAAGAGAAACAGAGGTATGAGTTGGACAGTGTGCCATATTGATTACATTTTTTTAATGCTAAATGTGTATACACATTATTCATACCTTGGTATTTATTTCCGAAGAATCCATTCAATTTGTATTTGCCTTCCTTTCCTGTTAAAAATAATCAACTTTTAATGAACAAAGTTCAGAAATTATACAAATCTACACTACCAGTCAAAAGTTTTTGAACTGTAAGATTTTTAATGTTTTTTTAAAGAATTCTCTTCTGCTCACCAAGCCTGCATTTATTTGATCCAAAATACAGCAAAAGCAGTAAAATTGTGAAACACTTTTAAAATAAATAAATGAATAACTATTCAATAACTAAAATGAAACTATTTGAATATATTTTCAAATGTAATTTATTCCTGTGATCAAAGTAAAATTTTCAGCATCATTACTCCAGTCTTCAGTATTACATGATCCTTCAGAAATCATTCTAATATTCTGATTTGCTGTTCAAGAAACATTTATTATTATTATTATTAGAAATATTTAAAACAGTTGAGTGCATTTTACATAAATGCTTCTGAACGTTCTATTCATTAAAGAAACCTGAAAAAATTCTACTCAGCTGTTTTCAACATAACAGTAATAATAATAATGTTTTTCTGAGCAGCAAATCAGAATATTAGAATGATTTCTGAAGGATCATGTGACTGCAGTAATGATACTAAAAATTCAGCTTTGAAATCACAGGAATAAAACACATTTTAAAATATATTCAGAAAGAAAACTCTTATGTCAGCTGTTATTTTTGCTGTACTTAGGAACAAATAAATACAGGCTTGGTGAGCAGAAGAGAAATCTTTAAAAAAAAAAACATTAAAAATCTTACTGTTAAAAAACTTGACCGGTAGCGTAGATTTTTAGGTTATTTTTTACTTAGTTACTTACTTAGTTTTATTTAATAGAGTGGGCATTATGCATTAAATTCTTGGAAAGTGTTAACTGGTGGTTTTTGTGATAATTAATATTCAAATAGCTACATATTTATAATAGTGTGAATAAGAAATAATTCTAAAAAATTATTATAGTTCAATAGTCCAGCTGTTATCAGTTGCAAATCAACACAATTTTGAATGTGTTTTTACAAGTGTGTGTCTATTAGCATTTTACCTGTCTGGGAGTTGCCTTGTGGGAGGAAATGGAACTTGAGGTGCTGCTGGATTTGGATCTGATGTGGTGGTGCTGGCTGCTGCTTTAGACCGGGCAGCTCAGGCTGAGGGAATACAGGTGAAGCAGACACCTCAGAAACAGTGGACACATCAGGCACAGAGACAGGGGCCAAGGAGGAACCGTCAAGGGTGGTGTCAAATGAGGTGACAGCTGGGATGTGAGGAGCGGGGCCCACGGTGGGAACACCAGGGAAAGAGACAACTGCAGGACAGTCAAGAAAGAAAATTAGTGGAATGACTCATCTCTCAATTTATTTGGCATACAAGGATACACTCTTAAAAATAAAAGTTCCAAGGGAGTGTTTTCGTGGTGATGCCATAGAAGAACCATTTTTGGTTCCTCAAAGAACCTTTCAGTGAACAGTTCTTAAAAGAACCATTTTGAAGAACATTTTAAAAAAATGTTCAAGGCTCTTCATGGAACCAATAGTGCCAATAAAGAACCTTTATTTTTTAGAGTGTATAGGCATGCCACTAAAACTAACAAATATCCCCTAATTTTAAGATAAGGGGGCAAAAAATGGCAGTATGCCACTACAAAAATAAATAAATAAATAAAAATAAAGTAAATACAGAATGTACAACATTCACAGAAAATCACAGTTTTGAACATTTCTTTTACCTTCTGGTTGTACCCTTCCATTGGTATAATCACCCGTTCCTTAAACAAAGAGGGTGAAATGTGAAGAATATTATATGCATATTTACACACCGCATTCCTGTAGATGTTTTCAGTGTCAACAAATGATTGTACCGTATTTGTCAATGGATTGTGCATTTGCCTCTCCAGCTCCTGGAGTATCAGGATGGGGTGGAATCTCTCCATCTCCTAAATCAAGCATAGATACACAGAAAGACACTTATCTCACTTCATATCTCACAATTCTGACTTTTCCCCTCAGAATTATAAAGTTTATATATTCTAAGTTTATATCCTGCAAATCTGAGGTGATAAAGTTAATGGCACATTTTTTTTATACAAGGCCAGTCTTTATACAAAGTTTTGTGGGTAAATGTGTGGCCTTTACCTTGTGGTGTCTTGGAATGGCCAATAGGAATCAGAAATGTGTGTTTGGATATTGGATATGTATCTGATTTAAAACCAAGTGGCTCAGAATGAATGCAAAAATTGCTGGATCTCATGTGGATTTTTGCTTCTGTCAGATGAGAGGTGTGAGTAAAAACTTTGAAAAAGCAGAGACAAACATGACTAACCAAATTGGTCTATGGATTTCTGTCCATCAATCTCAGGACCTTGGTGCAAAGCCTCCAGGCTTCTGTTTTCTGGTCAAATTAGAAAAAAGGAGTTCACATTTAAATGACCAAATCTTGTATTTTCTTCAATAAACTGTAGAATGTAATAGAATTACAACACAGTATTTCAATAGCTCTTGGTTGGTTAAATAAATAGTGTACTAAACAAATGGAGATGTATGTACCTTCAACAGATTGGCCATCAGTAACGGGGCCGAGGAGTTCATATGACACCGCTGGATTACCTGAAAGGCCATGTAAACAAATTCGGAATATCGTTATACTATATACTGTGTTTTACAGTGATTTCACCATGGGTAAGTACAAAACAATTATTAGCCTAACTGTACGCTGTTCGACATGATTCACGTACAGAGAAGTGATGACTAGGACCTTTAAACCAGAGTATGAATGAATTCAAAATAGATGTGAAAAAGAAAAATGTCGCACCATATTTTGCTGATTTGGCATTACCACTGAGACTGACAGATTCTGGATTATACAGGGATTCAGGAGAACCTACAGAAAGTGGAGATGAGGGACATACTTATTAGCTCTTTAATGCATTGATATTATTAGCATTGTAGTGTAATTATCAATACAAAACACTGGCTTTTACCATATTTCCCAGGCATAGCATCAGGCCTGAGATCAAATGGCTGACCACCATAATTAAGACCCTTTTGTCCTGTGAGAGTGTTACAGTAAAATATAATCACTTTTGGAATTAGTAGAAATAACAACAAGACAACTGAAAAAAGAAATAACAGTCACCATATTTGCCAGAGGACTTGTCACCACCATATCCAAGTGACTGACTATTGTAGGGTAAACCTCCAAAATCTGAAAATACAGACACACATAATTTAAAATATCTTCAAAAACAGATGTGCTGTATGAATAGTCAACATGCTTTATTAGCTCACCATATTTACCAGGTGATTTGGCAACAGATTCTGGAAGAAGAGGCTGAGAGTTGTACGGTAAATTGCCATATCCTGTTTTGGGGTCAAAGTACAGTAGTATAAGATAAAACAATAAATGCCTTTAAATGCATTAAATAGCATTCTATGTAATGTTTTAAGATGTACAGCTTATGTCAGGTGTTGAATTAATTATTTATTTGAAGCTGAATATATGTATAATAATTTCACAACTACATACATTAGTTGTGAAATTATGCATATAATTTCATAAATAAAATAAATAAAAATTGTGAAAAAGTGTAGGGGAATATCAAAGCATCTAATGAAATCTTCACCTTGTTGAGGATTGTAGGGTTTGGCTCCATAGCGTTGACCATCTTTACCTATAAGACAGACATATAAATCAGTGTGTCCATTTAGGACTGCAGTTATGGTTAACATTAACCCTAAATATTACAATATGAAGAAGATAACATGCCATATTGTCCAGAGGGGTTGGTTTGATATCCACTGGGGGAACCACCAAATGGAAGTCCACCAATTCCTGACAAAATAAGACTGTGGTTATGAAAACTGAGCAAAAGTCAATGTGAAGCAAATGGACACCTATTTGATGAGTTCTTATGAAATTAGCAGAAAGAATTTTTCTTAGACTAACCGTATTTTGCTTGAGATTTTCCCTTAGATCCGAATCCTAACGGCTGCCCACCTTGTGGTCCAGCTATCAGAGTAAATATTAATAAACATGTAATCAAATGGATTCTTCTTAATGCCTAGCACAGAAAATGAGTGCAAAAACCATAACAAAACTATAAACACATTCAATTAAACAGGTAAATTAAACAATACAAGTTTAGCAAAAGGCATATCATGTCACTGATATTTTTATGATTTCTAATTTTTAGTATTCATTTACAAGTAAATGATGATGAAAGTATTAATATAAGTACTAATATACAATTTTTAATCATTCAAACTCGTTTGAATGATTTACTTTATAATCTCTTTACTTGTAGGTTGCATGGATATGATATTGCACTAATACCTAAATATAAAGGCATCAGATGAAATATTTACTAAATATACATTTGAATTATGGCTATGTTAACAAATTATATAAGAAATATCCATGAAGTAGGATATTCCTACCTGGATTTGTGAATTTGTTTCCATAGCCTCCATAACCTGTAGAGTAAAAACAGAAAAATAATTTCTACATTTTTGACAAACAGCTAGATTTAGGCTTTGATAAAAGCTGAAGCCTAATAATAAGTGATGTAAACTACAATGAAATGTGATTTGAAATAATTTACCTGCTTTGTAGCCATGGTTCATGCCCTGAGCTGGATAACCACCAATTCCTGCTCCAAAGCCTAGTGACAGAATTAAGACATATTAATCACATTTACAATATAAACAAATCTAATGTAAACTCCTTTTATTTTGATGTATAGGCCTAAACAGTTATATAGGCTTTTTCCCTAAAGTAATTTTGTATTGGATGGATGGATGAAAAGTTAATGTTTATTTTAACAAACCTGGTTGTGATGACACTTCTCCTTTTCCTTTGGGGTACCCTGACCCTGCAAAGCACATTTTTTGTTTTTTTTTAGTCTGACTGCTTATTAATGTCTTCATAAACATTTAGAAGTCAAAGCAAAACACATTGACTAAACTCCAAAAATCCTTTATTTATATTTAATTGTGTCTTATAAACATCAAGCTTTTGATAAGCATTATCATGAGTTTGATCAGTCTGTTTATTCATTTATATGACAATAAACAAGTGGGGGAAAAAAAAAATCAGGGTTCACCTGGACTTGGAAGTTTGACCCACTGTCCATTAGGTCGTCCTCCAGGTCCACAATCTAAAAGTATATTATTATATATTTCAACAATTAAATATTTTGTAATTATCCAAAACCTTTGGTTACAATAGCCCAATTTTAACATGATTTAATGTTATATACTGTATATAATTATTTGTAATTTACCAGGCTTTGAAGGCATAGCTCCCTGCACCTGTCCTTGACCAGTGAGTTCTGCAAAACACAAACAACTTATAAATAAAACTTAAATTAACTTATCCTTGAAAGATTCCCTGATATCACTGTGAAGTGAATTCCCATTTGCATAATGTATTACAAAGCAGATATTTGGAAAATACTACCAAAAGATTTTTTTTTTAATTTTCTCTACACTCTTAAACATAATGGTTATTTATTTGCATATATAGTTCCACAAAGAACCTTTAAGATCCATTAAACTTTTTCAACGTACAAAAGGATCCTTACAGTAAAAAAGGATGCTTTAGAGTATTCAAATGTTCTTCACAATTATAAAAGGTTCTTTGGGTAACCCAAAATGGTGTTTCTAAGGATTTGCTATGTAAAGAAAGAGGGAATAGGGGGATTTTATATAGGAGTTATAGGAAGTATGGTTGTCTATACATTAAATGCCACAGAAGAGGTGTACCTTGAAGCTGTTTCAGGTAATCATATAATGATTTACTGAATCTATAGAGGTTTACCAGGATTTGTTGTTGATGGATGCTTCATTTGAGGCAAAGCTGGGTTTGACTGACTCTTGGATTGTTGCATCTCTGGAGTTTTTGGCACCAGAGGTACCTGTGAAGAAATACCGACTTGCGGTGTAATTGGTTGTGGTACCACTGGAGTTATGGTTTGTTCCTGTGACAGGACTTGTTCCTGCTGTAGTGCAACTGTTTGTAATGTTTGAGGAGAATTTGTCTGAGGAATGGGAGCAGATTCTGGTGCAGGAATTGCTTGAGGGACTGCTGGTGCGTCAGGTTTTGGAGCTTTGTTTTGTGAAATTAAAGGTGTAGGTGGTTTATAAGCTTTACTAGGTTTATAAAAACCTGGACCTTGCATAAATGGCTTTGGAGCAAGCTGAGGTGCCATAGAGTTGGGTTTTTTGCCTTGTTGAAGTTGTGCATTAAGACTTTGTCCTTTTGTTTGTTGCAGAACCGGTGGAAGGTCTTTAGTTTTTTCTGGAAGTAATCCTGTATTTGGCTCACGTTCAGCTAGTGGTAAAACACCCTTGGTGCTAGAAGTTACTGGGAGACGACTTGGTGCTTCAGGGCTTAAAATCTCCCCTTTAGGTCCCTTTCCATTGGAAACACCGCCTTTTCCAGTTGTTACAGGCATATATCCTAGAAGCAAAGCAATTTTAGTACAAACTATATGACAAATTTACATGTAGACACATGTATTTCTAAATGAAAGATTATAAAACATCTATTCATGTCATGTGGAAGAAGTAAATAAAATTACTTAAGTACGTTCAATGATGATTTACCTGAATTAGCTGCTTTATAAGGTCCTTCTGACATATGTTGAGGAACACCATAACCTATAGATCATAAGGATGTAGATATGACTGTGAGGTTTTTACATTACGTGATATAGAGTTTATATTTTAGGCAGCTACACAAATCAATGTTAAAATTCTGTGCACACTGAAAATATTAAAAAACACAACAGACATGATAAGTCTCTACAGACCTTTAGAGCTTTATCATTTATAAACTCCTCCACCAATAATATGGTTTATTAATCTAAATGCAGCTGGAGTATTAATAAAAAAAATTCAGTTAACATGCAATCAAAGGTATCTGTATCATACATTTTACAGTGGCTTGAAAAGAGCGTATCTATGCAGTTTTTAGAGCCAAAAACTATGTTTTATAATAGTAATAATCACATGCATCATATTACCATTAGGCTTGGCTCCTTGTCCATTTGTGGGTCCAGCTTTAGCACCATATCCTTTAAAGCAGACCAAACATACACACATTTAAATGTTATGCAAATTAAAGAAAAAGGAAAAAGAAATACACACCATATGCATTACACATAATGAAGTTTACCTGCTTTAGGTCCCTTGGTTCCACCATTGGGATACCCCATATATTGAGGAGAAGGGCCTAATTAGAGAAAAACCATTTAGACCTGTGTAATATCCTCAGATTTTTTCAGAATTCAGCATTATTCACAATGTAATAATTACACTGTAGAATCTAATTTATTAAAAAAAAAAGTTGGTGTCATCCAGTATATTAGCCCTACCTGTATTAGGTTGGCTAGCTGCACGTCCATTAGGATAGCCTCCATATCCTGAACAAAATCAATCCCAGTTTAGAGGTGCTCTAGTTGCTTCAGTTTACAATACAGAGCTTTAGTGCTTTACCCCTAATAAACAACTCCTTCACCAATAATATAGATCATTAAGGTGTGCATCTATTATATAATTTAAAGTGGCTTTAAACACAGCCTGTCAAACTATATTTTCAAGCACCAAACTATATGTCTTATAAGAGTAATAATCACATGTTTTTTACCATTAGACTTGGCTCCTTGCCCATTTGAGAACCCAGCTTTAGCACCATATCCTTTAAAACAGACCCAACACGCATAAGACTCAAATGATAAAAATAAGACAATGAAAAAAGAAATACCATATGCAGTACACACACAAAAAAGTTTACCTGGTTTAGGTCCCTTGGTTCCACCATTGGGGTACCCCATATTTTGAAAAGAGCCTAATTAGAGAAAAATACTTCAGACCAGTGTACTATCCTCAGTTATTTTCAGAATTCATTATTATCCACAGTGTAATAGGCAATGTAGAATCAAGTTTACTAAAAAAAAAATGTGGTGACATCCAGTATATTACCCGTATAAGGATATCCTCCATATCCTGAACAAAACCAATCCCAAATCAGTTTAGAGTTGCTCCAGTTACTTCAGTTTACAACACAGACCTTCAGTGCTTTACTCCTAATGAACAACTCCACCACCAATAATACAGATTATTAATCTAAACAGGCTACACTACTACACTACAGTTGGTGTATGTAATATTGACAGCTAGCAGTTGAAATGGCTACTGCAGTCCAAAATCGTAATGGTAATAATTTGAGCCCATTTGAGAATCCAGCTATAGCTCCATATTCTTTGAAGAAGACCCTACACACACACACACACAAATGATTTTAAAAAAAAAAAAATAGAACAAATTAAAAATTAATACCATATGAAGAGTTCCAATGCAAAAGCTTTTAAAAGCCGTCTTGGTCAAAAATGAGATAACAATACTGAGTAAATGCTCTCCACACATAGTGTATGTTCATCGAGTACTTTTACTTCAAATGCGCTAAATCTCAGCCTCAACTCATTCCGAAGGTACCAGTACTTACATAGAAACCTATACAAAGTAGCCAGAAAGAAATGCTCATTTTAAATAAATACGTCAGACGTACTGAGAGGCTTTTGCATCCGAACTCTTCACATACACAAAAAAGGTTTACCTGCTTTAGGTCCCTTCATTCCACCATTGGGATATCTCATATTTTGAAGGGAAGAACCTAATTAGAGAAAAATACTTTAGATCTGTGTAACATCCGCAGTTCTTTTCAGAATTTAGTACTATCCATGTAGAAACAAATCTATTAAAAAAAGTTTGAGATGCAATATATTTCCTGTATTAGGTTGCCTAGCTGCATCTCCATTAGGATATCCTCCATATCCTGAACAAAATCAATCCCACAGTTTTGAGGTGCTCCAGTTATCTCAGTTTACAATACAGACCCAAAACAGACCTTCCTTTACCCCTAAAAAACTTGTCCTCCCATAATGTACAGTACATTATTAATATAAATAGGTCTACACTACATTTGGTGTATTAATATATAATTCAATTATTGTGAATTATAAAAGATGTGCATATATTTTACAGTGGAGTTGTATGTGACATATCAAATCATATTTTGAATCCTAAACCTATATATATTTTTTATAATAGTATACTCCTTGTGCATTTAATGGTCCAGCTTTAGCACCATATCCTATCAGACCCAAGATAATTTTCAAATAATATGAAAAACTAAGACAAAGGAAAAAGTAATGCACACCATAATTACAGAAAACGTTTACCTGGTTGAGGTCCCTTGGTTCCACCATTGGGATACCCCATATTTTGAAGAAAAGAGCCTAATAACAGAAAAATACTTTTTATCCTCATTACATCTCAATTAGCATATCTTCCATATCCTAAACAAAATCCCAAATCACTTTAGAGGTGCTACTTTAGTTTACAATATAGGAAATTCAGTGCTTTACCCCTCATGT
Organism: Labeo calbasu; assembly: GCA_019740295.1. Classification (NCBI taxonomy): domain Eukaryota; kingdom Metazoa; phylum Chordata; class Actinopteri; order Cypriniformes; family Cyprinidae; genus Labeo; species Labeo calbasu. Next base: position 5,540 of record JAHKKF010535856.1, on the reverse strand, counting down.
AGTTTACATTGGCTTTGAACGT